>JABTXL010012583.1:37715-128523 GCA_025134845.1 Neodon shergylaensis | reverse complement strand
AGAGAGAGAGAGAGAGAGAGAGAGAGAGAGAGAGAGAGAGAGAGAGAACTCTTACACAATGAATAAGACACAGGGTCTAATGACGCAGAGATGGCATCCCCAGTGGGAAGGAAATACACGTGGGCCCTTCGATAGCTCAGTTGGTAGAGCGGAGGACTGTAGTTGAATAATCCAGCCATCCTTAGGTCGCTGGTTCGAATCCGGCTCGAAGGAGTCCCTACTTTTTGACAATTTGTTTTCTGTGCACCCTCTAAAGAATTGGGTGTCGTCTTCAATATTTGAACCAGACTAACACTATGAATATAATTTTTAAAACTTGTTCACTGTAATAATCTTTAATGCTTGCAAGCAGGCTTCGACTTCATAGCTCACATAATCTCATCCCGTTGAAGATCCTTGTCCCTTGAGGACAGGGACCAGGAACATCGACTCGGCCGGGGTCTGGAGCCGGGAGTGCGCCCTCAAACCCCGCGCGAGGCCCTCGGGCAATCGGTGGGGCACGCGCGCCCTCCAGTGGCCGGAGCGTTCTTAGCAGCCGGACTTCAGGCTCAAGCTCCTCAGCTGCAAAAGTCCATTCAATCTGCTCGGCTTTACCGCGTTATGGTGGTTGCTGTTGTTTGTTTTCAAGCATCTGGGAAAACCTGGCGCATATCAGAATCTTACAACCGGTGCTAATTTCAAAAGGTATGCAAATGATTTTAATGAGCTGCAAGGGGTTCTAAAACACTGCTAGGCTGATGCAGCAGCGGGTTTATCAGCCAGGAGTCTCCGGCCTGCCCTGAGAGTAAGGTGAGCCTTTGTTTTCAAAACAAAACAAAAGGCACTGCTAGAAAAGAAATGTCAGTTTTAGGAGAGAAATGCAAAAGAAGATCAAAGACAGCTCAGTACCAGTAGAACGTATTTGCTAGTTTTGTGCTGATTCCATTAAACTACGTTACTCCTGCTCTGAATCTCAGATACACTGTGGAAGACTGTCAAACAGAGCAAGTAAGACAACGTAAATGACGAAGGTTTTAGGTCGATCAGAAGCTGTGCAAGATTTCTTGCACCTTCCATCCCATGTGTCAGAACTTTTATTCTCGTAGCAAATTATTTTCAATTTTCGTTGCAAACCATAACGATCTTAAATTACCAACATGAAAAACCACGAGGTCGGCCTAGTTGCAGACCTGTCTGAGCTGGCAGCTCTGGAAGCTCTTGTGTTTTTTTATTTTTATTTTTATTTTTAGCTCTTGTGTTTTGAAAGTGTGTTGGGGGCAAAAAAAATTAAATTAAATAAAATTAAAAAAATCCAATTTTCTTTTTCAAAGATAATGTTTGGGCCTCGGATACAAAATGTATTAGATAGTCCTGAACTAGGTTTCTCTGCAAGGCACAGTAAGTTCCCATCCATTTCTTTCCATACCTTGTACGGTGTTCTGGGATGTTCTAGAACTGAAGGAAATAAGCAAACGACCTAGATTCAGACACTCCTGAACTCCTCATCTTATTAACAAAGGGGAATGTTTAAGAACTTGATCGGAAAACGGGAAATGGTGAATAAAAAATTTTTTATCAAATAACTATTGCGAATATAGGCCTGCGAATTCTCTCAAAAGTAACAAAACTCCAGCTCTCCAAGTCGTGAGGGAAATCTCTCGAAGAAGTCGGCCATTTCCTATAGAAGTGTGTGGCAACAAGCAGGCCCTCCCGGGTTGCTGAGGGAACCCGAGAAGTTAAAAGGGGTCTTTAGAGTGAGGGAGGTGGTGCCTCCAGAAGCTGCTCTTGCTCTGGCAAAATATGATTGAAAGAAAAAAAAAAAAACCCGAAGGGTGGAAAAACTGGAGAATGCGGGCATCGATCCCGCTACCTCTCGCATGCTAAGCGAGCGCTCTACCATTTGAGCTAATTCCCCGCCTGGTGGTGCACGCTTGCTGCCTTCCTCCCTTTTCATATCTGGATGTAATTCAACACCAGACAGTACTTTCAATTAGAGACTTTCTTTTTCTCGGGGTTTAAAGTTTGTTTTTAAAAGCCCAGTGAAATCTGGACAAGATGATAAAACTGAAATGGAGAAGGTGAAATGTCGTGTTTAAGAAAGTTTTTCCTGGGCTGGGTGTGGTGTTCCGTAACCCCAGAACTGCAAGTAGGGAGAAGAAAGGGGTCCTGAGGCAGGAGGAAATGGTCTCTTTGAGACCAGCTTGGGTTACCATAGCAAAACGAAGCTAAGTGTGCGACTGTGGTTTGGTAGTCGCGGAACAGCTCAGGGGTGACTTCCGCCCGGGACAGACGACAGACAGTACCGCCTGTTCAGCGGAGGGCACTGGGGTACGTTCAGGGGGCCAGGACGCGGAGATCACTGAAACAATGGTGCTGGGATTGGCAAGAAATTGACGCTGGGACCCTGTGTACACAAACCAGATGCCAGAGGGAAAATAAGCTTTCGGCCGAGAATAACACTATAGTTTCCCAGGCGGCGAGGCTGGGCTTTGGCGCCCTGCCTTCTTTCAGGAATATTCCACCACCTTCGGCTAGGACGGCTAGGACGGCTAGGAGTGGATATATATATGGCTTCAGATTAGAAAAGTCTTTGCAAAAAGAGAGAAGTGGTAATTGCTTTTTCCTTCTGGACTTACGGAGCTGGCAATGTCTAGCCCAGAGCCCTACCTCGGACCTGGAGGCCGAGTATCAGGTGGACCTCCAGGTTTTAGCTAGGGCTCTGGTGGTGAGCAGAGGGGTGGACTAGACATGAGAAGAGCAGGTGAGACCCCCACTCGATAAGCACAGCTGCCTTTTCTTTTGAAAGTTCATCAAAAGAGGCTTCCTCTCGTGAGCTTAAAGTTTATTTAAAAAAAAAACTCATTAAAATCGGAGTAAGATAATAAAAATCGAAAGGGAGAAGGTGAAACATATTTCAGCCACTGGTTCTTGAGCCGGTTGAGGCTGAGTTGGAGGCCCGTCTGAGCCATTTCCTTAATACCAGGCCAGTAAGAGCTGGAAAACAATCTCCTTTAAATAGGAATACATAATGAATAAACAAATAGGAAAAGGAAAGAAAGGAAAGAGAAACACACAACCAAAAATCGGATCCTGTGTCTCTGAGCTGTGCAAAGCGCCCACACAAGCCTTTCCAGACCACCCTTAATGTTTGCTTTTCTCTTTTGCTTATTTATTACAGTCAAGGTTGACAAAAAGAAAATTACTTTCTGTGGAAAGAAGCTCCCTCCACATAAGAGATTTTAAATCTCAGATGCTAAAACCGTATTCCTATCTTGTGGAACTATTATTCCTCTCATAGACTTGACTTGCTACTCACCACTGTCGAGATTCTTTCTCCTTACTGGGCAGAGTCTGCCCACTCTGGCCAATATTTAACCTTCAAAGGACACTGAGAAGTGTAGGCGTGCAACAGGAGCAGGGTAGTCCACTCCCAAGGCATGTCTCCATCTGCTGGCGTGGTTACACTCATGGCCCGAGGTCTTCAGCAGGAACCAAGTTTGGGTTTCCAGAAACACTGGGATGGGTGTTACCTTTCCAAACTCTCGATTTCCAGGGGTGCTCGAAGATGAGGAATGTTTTACATCCTACACTGAAGTGTTGACAGTTGCTAAATGGCACCACTTTCCCGACTTTCGGGAAGAAATGCCAGGGCACCAAAATGACCAAAGGTCATTGCTCTCCCCCACCCACCACTACCTTCCTCAGTTGTCTCAAACTTAATGCAACCATATCATTTATCTAGCAAACCTGGACAAGTCTAAGAGGAAGGGCAGGGTACAGAATATCTAGGAGACAGCAAATCTTACTAGTTTGTTTTTTTTTTTATATATACCCATGAAACTATCAACATTATTATATAAAATATTCCAACTGTTTAAAGAGATTACTTTAAAAATAGTTATGAGCCGGGCGATGGTGGCGCACGCCTTTAATCCCAGCACTCGGGAGGCAGAGGCAGGCGGATCTCTGTGAGTTCGAGACCAGCCTGGTCTACAGAGCTAGTTCCAGGACAGGCTCCAAAGCCACAGAGAAACCCTGTCTCGAAAAAAAAAAAAAAGAAAAAAAAAACGAAGAAAATAAAAATAGTTATGGCAACTTAACATTAACAAAATAGAGATAATACAATATTCCTAAGAATAGATCTCTCATCTCCTTCGATAGCTCAGTTGGTAGAGCGGAGGACTGTAGTGGAGTATCACCCTCTCCTGAGACATCCTTAGGTCGCTGGTTCGAATCCGGCTCGAAGGATGAGTGTTTTGATGGTATAAATTATATAATTTAATAACAGTCTCCCCTAAAGCGTAAGGGTCCTTTAGACAGACTTTGATAACCCGTCACTTACTTACTGCCTCCTGGTTGCTCTAGTTCCTCTAATTTATACCCACTGGATATGTAGAATGTCAAGGGTCACCCTGCTCCCAAGACTATTTTTTTCCCAGGAATCAGGACATAGGCGACAGCCAGTGGGGTCCTCTGTGGTCGGGACCAGTTGGTCTTGGCATAGGAAGAATTTTGAGGCTATGCCAAGCATACCCCAAAGCAAAACGTCACGTACCATTTCCAAGAGAAAGCCATCAGTTCAGTCCCTTTTGCACAGTGTGTCCCCAACACACTCCACCCACCTCCGACAGTACTACGCACACCTAAAATGTGAGATCCTCTCACTAGGGACAGTGAGATTGAGAAAAGGTCCCAGTGAGGGTATAAAAGAGGGGCTGGTCCTCCTCCTTTTCCTCCTCCTTCCCACTACAGGCGAAGACGATTAACGTCTCCCAAATGACAGATGATGGGTGTAGATACTTATACTGGAATCCCAGCAACTGGAGAGGTTGAAGCAGGAGAATCTAGACAGAGCCCGTAAAGATCTGCAGGTTTGATTTTGCTGTTGGTGCCTGCGTTTTGGTTTTTCTTTCTTAGAGGTTTTCTGGAGCACCTAGACCGCCTCAGCTCCTTCCAGCCTTCCCTCAGCTCCCCACCCTCTCTCCGCTTCAGTCTCCGATACTAGCCGAAACCCGAAATCCTCGACATTGCTGTACGTGTCGCAGACCTCCAGAATACTAGAAATATTTCCATAAATTCTATATGCTTTCCTTACCTCTCATAATTAATAAACTTTAAAATGTATAAATTTCAACAAATAAATAAAAGCTTCCCTGAACGGTTTGCCATGTTCTCCCACGGGACTCATTTTTCTGTCTTGGCACCAGGAAGCTAAGTGGCCCATAGGTGGTCTCTAGGCAAGCATAACAGCATACTTAAATATGGGATGTTTACATTTATTAACTTTTGTTCCAGAATAATTGTTCAATATACAAGGGCCACTCCATTCCTAAATACATGCAGTGCTGGCTAGGTTTTGTCAACTTGACACAGCTCGTCATCTGGAAGAAGTTTCCAAAATGCCTCTACCAGATTAACCTGTAGGCAAGTCTCTGCGGGCATTTCTATGACGAATTTTCATGATGAATGATTGATGTGGATGGCTCAGCCCGCTGTGGGCGGTGCCACTGTGGGCGGTGCCACTGTGGGCGGCGCCACGGCTGGGCAAGTGGCCCTGGCTTGTGTAAGCAAGCCAGTAAGCAGCACTTATCTTCCATGTTATCGGCTTCATTTCCTGCTCCCAAGTGCCTGCCTGCTTGAATTTCTGCCCAGGTTTCCCTTATGATAGACTGAGCAAGATGTGTAAGTTAAATAAACCCTTTCCTCCCCAAGTCGCTTTTGGTCATAGCATTTTAACACAGTGAGAGGAACAGAACTAAAACACAGTTCCAAAGCCTCTCAAGTTTTGTGTCTCATTCAGTTGCATTCACCCTTACCTTCATGCTTGTCTCTGAACTGGGCAATAGCCCTGTATCAGCATGCATTATCTATGATATTGTTGCTATTTTCTCTCACTTTTAGCAGAGGGAGGAGGTCCTAGAGAGACAGGACAGCACAGTGGGACAATAAAAGCGATGTCCTAGTACCTTAAGAGACTTTCCTGGTAGCTGTCATTTTGAATGAATCCAAAAGTAGAATCCAACAACCGGCTATTCCATAAATCATCAAGTGCTTGACAGCTATTTTAGGCAGCTTCCTTCGATAGCTCAGTTGGTAGAGCGGAGGACTGTAGGTGGTAATTGATATCCTTAGGTCGCTGGTTCGAATCCGGCTCGAAGGAGGATTATTTTAATGGCAGACTCAATAGCAATTGAATTGATTCTATTGTCAAAAGATAATATGCACCGATATATTTAACCAACTTTAGAAGTTCAGATTTGGAGGCGATTTAAGTTCATGCATATAAACTACATTCAATTTATACCTGCAATTTTAACGAGATAATTTTTTATAGATAAACATACTAGAAAAATTTTTATACATGTCATAATTTATAAACTTTCATAATTCATATATCCCATACAAATATCCCTGGATTGCTTCTTGTTTTTCCCGATGGTACTCATTTTTCTGTCTTAGGATCAGGAAGCTGAATGGCACCATCGGTGCTCATCAGCCAAGCACGACAGCACACTTAAAAACGGAGTGGTTAAAATTACTGTTCCATTACAATAGTGCAAAATAGCAAGTTTCCTCCTTTTCTAGACCCATGTTAAAGGTCTCTCGCGCACTTGTGTCTACCCCTGGTTTTCCTCGTTCAGAAGGGAGAGAATCACGCGGTTCTCTGGTGAAGTGGGCGACAACTGTGCTCAGGATAGTATTGTCTGCCGATGGAATCACTGTCATTTTCTCTCACTGTTAGCAGAGAAAGGAGAGCACAGCAGGGAAAGTGCATCAAGGGGATGATGTTTCCCTCCGGAAGGATTCAGGGCACGCACATTCCTAGGAGCAGTTTTTTGGAAGTCTATGCGAAACACTTATGCATTAAGAGCACACATTTCAAACATGTTCTTACACACATGCGGTGTGATCATTAGCTAATTTTAAAATCTCTAGTACTTCAAAAACACTTCCTTATCATTTATTTTACAACAAATCAGATGAATTGCAGCAAATCTACCAGCTATTTTATAAGTCTTAAAACAGTCTTGGTATGTTCCTTCGATAGCTCAGTTGGTAGAGCGGAGGACTGTAGGTGTGATGCTGGTAATCCTTAGGTCGCTGGTTCGAATCCGGCTCGAAGGAATTGCCTTTTGAAAATGGCTCACCATCCACTGGATTACCAGGATTTTAAAGGAAAACACCGCGAACCAATGTCATGTGAACATACACAATTACAGAAGTTGGTGTGAAATAAGCAAATGCAATAACAACACCGTGAGATTTTCGTGCTCAATCATTGACGAGTCAACGATTCTTCACGATCCTCTACTATATTCATACTTTTTAAAAATATTAATTAAATTTTAAAAGGGTCTCTCTTGTAGGCCAGGCTGATCTGGAACTTCCCTTTTCCACCTCACCATTGCTGGTGAAGTAGTCAGTTAAAAATGAAAAGCAGGAGTCTGTTCTCCCCGCACCCGACAAGGAGCAGAGGTAGCCAACAGAAAGTTCAATGAAAGCACCAAAACAAACTCCCGAGAAACCCAGGTTTAATTATTCGGCCTTCAGATACACTCGAGTTTTACAAATAACGCCCGGAGCCTGCCGACACAGTTGTCCCGGCTTCCGTTCTCTATAATTTTCCTGGTGATGGAGGATGAGAAATTATGTCGGGCCTCGGCGAGGGAACTCTTAATCCTCAGGGTCGTCCTAGGCTCCGTAAAGCAGGAGGGACTGTTATTTCGCGAAATCTAGCAGTGTCGCTGGCGCCTCGGCAGCTGCCCTTAGGAGCCAGAGGCACCGCGGCTGTCATCGCGCAGCGTCCCAATAACAAGACCCAGCCACTTAGCGGCGCAGGCGAGCGGCTGGTGTGAGGATCGCGCCCCCTGGCGGCTGCCCCGAGGCTGCGCAGGGTACTGACCGAAGAGCGGCCGGAGAGCAAAACTGACTCTTCGTTCATCAACTGGCAACAGAAATAGATTCACGCATGACCGTAGTCAGGGAGAGGTCTTTAAATAACTAACACATTTAAAGATTTCAATATCCACCAAGTTAAATTTGAAGTCACCAGAGGCGCGTTTAAAATTTAAAAGGACAAACCCAATTACGATTCTAAAATTCTATGTGCAAGTTTATACGCGGCTTCAAAAACTTTAATTTTAAAATGTTTAAAACTCTGTTGAAATTTCAAATAATGAAAACTTCAAAGCTCTGACTGAAATTTACAAGTTGAACTTCATAAAGCTTTTTAAAAGGTGAGTTATCCCCCTCAACCTTATTTGCACCACCGTCCTAAAATAAAATACTGTTTTGGTCTCTGCAACACAAAACTCTTCCAACAAATTCTGCAAAAAAAACAAAAACAAAAATAAAAAAAACCGTGAGACGCACCAGGACACGTATTTGGTGCATGCACGCAAAAACATTCGTGCACATTAAAAAATAAAAATTAAAAATAGTCCTCGAGAGATTGCCTCAGGCCGGGGTGGCGTTCTGCAGGGACTCACTGCCCGTGGCTCCGCCTCTTACTCAAGAGAGAAGTCTGTGGGGTCCGCCCCGCCCTTGCCCCGCCCCCGCCCCGTCCCCTTCCCCTAGCCCCGCCCCAGACCCCGCCCTTTGCTCCGCCCCGCCCCGCCCCGCCCCAGACCTGGAATCCGGCTCTGAACGTCCATTCGCGTTTACCTTGTCGGCTCCGCTGCCTCGCAACCGACCACGCCATCTTTTGATTGGTATTCACGGGGTTGTCCCAGCCCCACGCTGCAGACCAGCACACGAAATTCACGTCACAGGCCACTTTTCTTCCCCTCCCTGGCCGCAGATCCGCTCGCAGGATGTGCGTCATCGGGTAGCGACACATTTACGGCTGCCGTGCTCCCCGTATCCGCCATCATGAAAGCCGCGGCGTTGGTGGAGGAGCGAAAGGCGCCGATGGAGGAAGGATCGGAGGACGAGGCAGAGGGGAATGCAGATGCGGCGGAGGAGCAGGAGGAGCCCGAGGAAGCGGACTGCGACGGCAGCAGCAAGAAGAAGAAGAGGGTAGTGCCGGGTATTGTGTACCTGGGACACGTCCCGCCGCGATTCCGGCCCTTGCACGTTCGCAACCTGCTCAGCGCCTACGGTGAGGTGGGACGCGTTTTCTTCCAGGCCGAAGGTAAGCCCTGCGTCGAAGGGAGAGGGTGGCGATGCAGGCAGGTGGGGACAATTTATTGCAGGCTGTACACGCATGAGGCGTGGGAGAGACTTTTCCTACTTAGCTGTGAAATCTGTACCATTCACGTCTCTTAGAAGGCTGGGGCGGGGGAAGGAAAATGGAGAGGGTGGGCGGATAGAGTGCAGTAATAAGGCCTGAAAGATACCCGTGATATTCACGTAATCCCTGAAATAGTGTATTATGATTAGCCTCCTTCAGCCTCTTCCACCTCTTGACGTGCACAGTTTGGAGACGGAGGTGGGAACTGGTATGGCTCTTGGTGTTCAGGGAGTTGCATTTGAAGAGAGAAATGAGTGAAAGAAAGGACAGCCTGCACCTTTTCCATCAGCAGCTGTGAACTAACACCCGAGCTAGCAGGTTTGAACTTCCGACCAAGCGGAGGTGTGTCTCGGTGGATGCTTGACCAGGATGTTCGCTGTGTTTGGCCCACAGACCGCTTTGTGAGACGCAAAAAGAAGGCAGCTGCGGCTGCAGGAGGGAAGAAGGCAGCTAAATACAGCAAGGACTATACAGAAGGCTGGGTGGAATTCCGTGACAAGCGCATAGCCAAGCGAGTGGCAGCCAGTCTACATAACACGCCCATGGGTGCCCGCAGGCGCAGCCCCTTCCGTTACGACCTGTGGAACCTCAAGGTGAGATTCTAGGTTTCTCTGCCACACTCTCATTAGTTCCCCTAGCCCAGACGCACTGTCCCCCTTACTAGCTCTAAACAGCTCCCAGTTTCTTCTCCAGTTCTGGTTGGTCTTCCCTGTCCTGACTTTTTCTTGTTTTCCTGGCCACAGTATTTGCATCGTTTTACTTGGTCGCATCTCAGCGAACACCTTGCCTTTGAGCGCCAGGTACGGAGACAGCGCCTAAGAGCAGAGGTCGCCCAAGCAAAGCGAGAGACTGACTTCTATCTTCAAAGTGTCGAACGGGGAAAACGCTTCCTTGCAGCGGATGGGGATGCTACTCGCCCTAATAGCTCCTGGACATTTGCTCAGCGTCCCACTGAGCAGGAGCTGAGGGCCCGGAAGGCAGCACGGCCAGGAGGGCGGGAACGAGCTCGACTGGCAAACGCCCAGGACCAGGCCCGATCCAACAAAGGGCTCCTTGCCAAGATCTTTGGAGCCCCTCCACCTGCAGAGAGCAAAGAAGAACCATAGCCAGCAAGGGACTCCTGGTGGAAAAGGAAGCCACTTGTACCTACCAGCCCTGCTCTCTGCTGGTCTGTCCCCCGCAGAGTGTAACCCACAGCCCAGGAAGATATTTTCTCTCTATTCTGCAGACCAAGAGTCTGGTAAAAAGGCCTTTTTTTTGTAGGCCTCTTTTACCTACCCTGATCAAATCCTGTAAGTGCCCAGTTGAGAACTTACTCTCCAGGTTGATTACTCCTGGAAGTACCTGTTTTCTTTTGTTGGACTTCTGGTTGCCTGCCTCTTTCTCAGTGGGCTCCTAACAATTTCTGGCTTGGAAAGTGTGGATTTGCCTTCCACTAGCGTAGCCATGACAAGCCCATGTGATCTGTG
Source organism: Neodon shergylaensis (assembly GCA_025134845.1). Classification (NCBI taxonomy): domain Eukaryota; kingdom Metazoa; phylum Chordata; class Mammalia; order Rodentia; family Cricetidae; genus Neodon; species Neodon shergylaensis. The sequence continues at coordinate 117,843 of JABTXL010012583.1, read as the reverse complement.
GTAGGCGGCAGAATTAGCAGGAATTGGCTTAGTGGCCCAATTTGAAGTTTTTGTTTGAAAATAAAAAAATAATCCAAAGCTTCAGAGAAACCCTGTTTCAAAAAACAAAACAAAAAAAATGTACATGTTTAATTTTTCAGGTGGGAATCGTTGAGTGAGTTTCAACTTCTTTTGAAGCCAAACTCAGTTACTCTGGTGCAGACATGGTGCAGACTCATGACTCATTTTGAGATAGGGCCTCACTCAAGTGTTCAGGCTAGCCATGAGTTCATTCTGTAAGTTATTGGTAAGCCTTGAGCTAACTCTGGCCAGGTAGGCCCTGAACTTGAAATCCTGTCTCAGCCTCCCAAATAGCTGCGATTATAGGTGTGTCAACAAACCTAGCTTCAGTGTTATACATACATAAATAAAATATTGTGTGTTCCTTTTCTTTGTACATAAGTTTCTCATCTTGAAGTTATCATAAACCCTATCTTTTAAAATGTTTCAGTACTCATTTTGGTTTGTGCCTTATGTATAAAAATTATACACATGGTAAGAAAGATACTACTAGATGTAGGGAAGGAAGACAGCTGGTGTAAGAGCCAGCCCTTCATGGGTCCTTTCCACCTGCTTTTACAGCCCCTGTTCCTGTCTCTATTCCCCCTCCTCAGCCCTGTCCACACTGTGGCTCTGTCATATGAACCACCCTCCTCCGCACCTTCTGAGACTTCTCTTCCAACAGCCTGACACCCTGGCCTCGCTCCCTTCCCTACAAGCTCAGGTGCATTTCTTCTTCGAGAGCAAGTCGGATAGGATGTCAGGCTGGCTTCCCTGCTTCTGTGGGGCTGGAACACTGATTTCTGTCTGGGGTGGCATTTCTCCTATTTTACTGTAATTGTTATTTGCTTCCTTGGTGTTCTTAGGACCGAAGATCGAACTTTTATCTTTCACTCCTTAGGGTTTCAGTGTGTTTGGCAAACTCTTTGAGTTGCTGTGAGGAGAGAGATTATAAAAATCCTGAAGAATATGTTCTGCACTTCACCTGTGATGTTTACTTTGACAACCAGTTCGGGAACTGTTATCTACTTGTGACAGTGGTAAGGAGTGGCAGAAAGTTCTTTGTCTTATAAAGGGAGAGTGGCATGTTCATCTGGGCCGCTGTTTAAACCCACCGTTTCCACGTTAAGCCTCTTGTACAGGAGCAGTGGTGAGAACAGGGTGAAGGTAAACGGAAGACACTCACCTGGTTCTGTGCGACTAGAGCACAGTAATGAGACATTGTTAGCTGGGCTTTGTGCACGCCTTTAATCTTGGGAGACAGAGACTGGTCAAGCTAGTTTACTGGTGAGTTCTAGGACGGCCAGGCCATATTGTCTCAAAAAAAAAAAAAAAAAAAAACAAGATAAAGAACCAAGTATTAGGGGGCTGGAGAGATGGCTCAGAGGTTAAGAGCACTGGCTGCTCTTCCAGGGGTCCTGAGTTCAATTCCCAGCAACCACATGGTGGCTCACAACCATCTGTACTGAAATCTGGTGCCCTCCTCTGGCGTGCGGGCATACATCGAGGCAGAATGTTGTATACATAATAAATAAATCTTTAAAAAAAAAAAAAAGAACCAAGTATTAGTGGAGATGCTTCAAAAATAAGACAGCGAAGCAATGAGCATTTTCTTCTTTTAGGTATATTTCAGATTTCCAAAGTTGGGTGTTTAGGGCTCTTATCCTGTGGAGGAGAGTGGAGCCTGCTCCCTCAACTGACTCCAAAGCTCTGCACTGTGATCCTTGTGTTCCCTGGGATAGGCCAGGTTCTGAAAGTACCTTGTCACTTTGTCACTGGCTGTAGGATCTGTAGTGTGGAGTTACAGCCAAAAATGACCCCAGCTTGTAAATCAGTGTGGAGTCAAGTGCAGTTAAGGTCATTGTGCCCATATTGACTGAATCTCAGCCGGAAATACATCCAGGATGTGGACTGGCTTGATTTTTTGATGGTTATCCCTGGAAATTAGTTATAGCCTGATGTGGGTTAAATGTAACGAATAGTGCTTTTGCTTTTAAAAATGATCTTTTTAAAATAATTTTTTTATGTGTATTGGTGTTTTGCCTGCATGTATGTCTGCGTGAGGATGTTATATCCCCTGGAACTGGAGTTAAAGATAGTTGTGATCTGTCATGTGGATGCTGGGAATTGAACCCTGGGCCCTCTGGAAGAACAGCCAGTGTTCTTAACTGCCAAGCTATCTCTCCAGCTCCTTAAATTGGTCTTTTTAAATAAAAGACTTATGTGTATGTATACCTTCATGTTTGTCTGTGCATAGAGCTCGTTATATCCCCTGCTGACAGCTGTGAACTGCCATGTGAATGCTGGGAACCCAGATCCTCAGGGGGAGCAGAGATCCCAGTGACATCAGGAGACACAGAAGTAACCACCGTCATCTCTGTCACATCCCGGGTGTGTGGGCTGTGGTAACACAGTCACTCTGTTTAAGCCTTTGCTGCTGCTTCAGGCTTCTGAGGCTCGCTCTCTCATAGCTCGGTACTGGAAGCCTCATGGCCCAGTCCTCTGACCTCTACCTGATGAGAGGTCCAAGCCAGTGATAGGCTGTGTGCCAAGGGTCAGGAAGACCTCCCACCCTTTGAGATGGCCTTCCCTTCAGGACTACTCTGTTGACTAGAGCCCAGCCCTGCCCAATTGTCAATATCTTTAGTCTTACTTGACACATGCCCAGCACCAACTCTATCCCCAAAGAAAACCAGCCTCTTAAAATGGAAGAAAATCCTGAAGGTTAAAAAGTCAAAGTGGAAATAGGCAGGCAGCAGGATAGGCAGATAAGCCTTACTTGGCTGAAAACATCACTATAGTGTGTGGTCACCATGTTCTTCATTCAAATACCTGGCTTGGGATAGCATACAATCCCACGCCTGGGACTACCTAGACCGTGAGTTAATCTTTTTCCTGATGCTGACATTTCTGCTTCTGATGTTAACCTAGGGTAGTTACTGTAGACACTGAGGGTGCTGCTCCAAGGAACGGACCAGGAAAAGGGGGGCAGCAGAACAAGCAGTGTGAAGAGCATCAGAGTTGAGGCATTTGCTCTCTTCTCCAGAAGGACAGACAAAAACCCAACCAATGAGGCATTTTTCTTTCATTTTCTTACGTCAAGATAGGGCCTCTCACTACATAGTTGTCGCCTACGTTGGGTCTGCCTACCTTGACCAAGATGGCCTTGACTTCTCGATCCTACTCCACCTCAAAGGGCTGAGATCTAGGCAGACCAGTTCCTATCAGTTTCAGACTCCTGGGTTCCTGTTTGGAGACCGTAGAAACTCTTTCTAGGTTCCTCCCTCCTAGTGAGGTTAGGGATTTGAATCTGTCAGAAAATGGGGCTTCAGGAGAGATGATCTAGGACCAGTGAGAGAACTCGGCAGGTTAAAGTCCTTCCCGCCAAGACCGAGGACCTGAGTTTGATCTCGAGTCCATGAGAGAGAAGGAGAGCGCCAACTCCTGCTTTTGTCCCGATTTCTGCACAGGAGAGCTGCCACTCGCTCCTCCCCTGCTTCCTAAAAAATACAGGTAAGAGAATGAGAAACAGAAGACTGTTTACATCTGCTAAGCCTAGAAGCTGGAGGGGAGACAAATGTCGGAAAGGCCAGTAGATGTCAACAACGTTAAGGAAGTGGATCACTGAGAAAGTACGGGAAGGTTCCAAGAATGTTCCAAGAATGTTGGTTGAAGCTCCAAGAATGACCTAAGAGAGGCTGGAGGGACAATAGCGACCCTGTCTATGGGCCAAAAAATTCTTGTTGCCTGGATGTGGCCCGTTGCCTATCATGAACGTGTTTTTGGTTTAAAGTGTTCCCTTTCTGCCGGTAAGTTGGGGGCGTTGGCTGTATCAATATATTCCACCCATGTCACGAAAATCTTCAGAAAGCTTCTTCCTGAAATGTTCCTCAAAAAGCTCGGTTATAACTTGCATTTGGTCACCACACACTAGGAAGGTCTGCGGGGAGGTCCAAAAACGTTTCCGAAGAAAATGATAAGAACCTGTCACCGGTCCACCAGCAGCAGCTCCTGTACCGCCCCGCTTTGCAAGGAGAGCGTCCATCTAAGAACTCTTGGCTCTGTTTTAAACCTCCCCTCCGAGAATGAACGCAAAAAAAGGCAGCTCATCCTGCTCAATTTTCTTTGATAAACAACCTTTGCAGTTCACATCGAAAGAAGCTACCAACAGAGAGAGACTTTGTAGGCAATCGGAATGCCCCTGGAAAAACAGGCATCAACACTACCTGCATCTAATCGTCCCTGACGGAGGGGAACTTCCCGCCACAAGAGGGCGCTGTGGATTGTGTTTCTGCCTAGGGCCTGGGGCTGAGGTGTGAGTCCTAGGCTTGGCAGGATGAGCTGTACTTTGCCTTGGTCTCGCCGCCAAGGCTCTGTGGGTCTTGAACCATTCTCTACTGTGTGCATGCGCCACCTCTGCGCTCAAGTGCTTGCTGGATAGCAGAAAGGCAACCTCTGGTGGGGACGGAAGAATCTAAAACACTGTAGAATGGACAAAGTCAGGGAAGCTGTAGCATCAGCACAAAGATCAGCAGCGTTTCTAAACACTAGCAAAAAATCCCTGAAAGTTTTTTTAAAAAATCCATTTGCAGTAGCTATAAAATAACAATGCATTTATCCTGCAGGCTGAAAACTATAAGACATTTAAAATGGCATAAAATCAGTGAAAGAAACAATATCACTTTCAGAAGAAAAAAAGTAGATTCATTATACTATCTAATCAAAAAATAAATATATTCTACAAGGTTATAGTGACCCAAACACTGTGATACTGACATTAAAAACATGTGTAGGCCAACGAAACAGAATAGAAAATCCAGAAATAAATCCATGAATGTATACCCGGTCCATTCTTCAAAAGGTTGTTAAGACACAGCTGGACAGGGTGGGGCATCTGGGAAAAATTTGACTCATGGCTGCAATCCCAACACTCAGGAGTCTGAGGTCGGAGGATTGACAGGAGGTTTGAACAGGCTTGGGTTATACAGTGAGTTCTAGGCCAGCTTGGGGTTGTAGGGTGCATCCATCTCCAAGAAACAACAAAACAATAACAAACTAAAAGAGAAGAAAAATGTGAGGGCACACAGGGAAAGAACACTTTCTCCAGTACACGGATAACTGGATATCTGCGTGCAGAAGAATGGAATTCAGTGCATCTCACACAGCAGGAGCAAATACCAAATGTATTACAGAAGACTTAAATGTAAAACCTGAAACCATAGAACAACCAGAAAAATGTAGCGAGAAAACATGATGGCATGAGTCTGGGTGAGATTTTGAGTGTATTTTAAAAGCACAGGCTACCAAAGCATAGACAGAGCGCACAGGCTTCTTATCCTGAAACACAGGCTTCTGCACAGAGAAGGAAAGAACCAACAGAGCCTCGGGTGCCTACGGAGTGGGAGAAAGCATGGACAATCGCACATCAGATGAGGGTTTGCTGCCCACACACACACCAAGTACCACAGCTGGAAAACAAACAGCCTGGCAAAGTGAGGCAAAGGATCAGAATGGGCAAGTTTCAAAGAAGACAAATGACAAACTGACCTCTGAAAATGTGCCCAGTTCATGGGTGACCAAGGAAACGAGAATCAAAGCCCTGTGACGTAGGCCTCACTCCTATCCTAACAGAAAAAGAGAAAAGAGAAAAAAACTGGTGTTCTTGAGACGTGGAGAAAGGAGGATGCTTGCTCAGTTTTGATGAGGTGTAAATTATTACAGCCGCTAAAGGCCCTAGACTGAAAAGTCCCTTAGTAATTTTGCAATAGGACACACCGCCAGGCCTGACTCACCCTTGCTCTGTCCATGGTAAGCATCCTTGTCTTCTGAGACACTGGCTCCTCCACATTCTCAGGAGGATTATTCCCAACAACCCAGATACGGAATTAAGCTACTGTCCATCAGGACAGATGAAAACAGCAGATAAACATGGAACGTTAGCTACGCAGCCTTTTGTAAAGCGGCTCTGTCATTTGCAACCACTGGAATGAAGCTGGGGACCTGGTGTTAAGTGAGGTGAACCAGCCACTGAGGGACAAATTCCACAGAACTTCACTTATTGTGTGGAATCCGAGTGCTCAGCTGGCAGTGGCAGAGAAGAGTGGAGCCACTAAGGGCTGGTCATGGAGGGGGCGGTCACCTTAGTTACTTTTATTTAGCTAGCCCATGATACAAATGTATACAACGAATACCATCATCAGTTCATTTACTGAGCTAATTTTTTGAATGTATCTTTAAACTAACTAATTACGGCGTTGTTGGGAGTTTCCGTAGTGTAGTGGTTATCACGCTCGCCTAACACGCGAGAGGTCCCCGGTTCGAAACCGGGCGGAAACAGAAACGATAACGTTTTCCCCACTTCTGTTTTCGGACTGTCAGCTAACTCCCTACAGTTTTCAGCCGTTACCACATAAGAATCTCGGCTCTTACGTTTTGCTTTCACTGTAATGTTTTCATGGGCCTTGGATATAGAAGGTAAACGTTGTGAGGAACAGTGGGTTCAATGGGTCTCCAAGAAAGTACAAGAAAAACAGCAAAAACATCGGGGGATTAGCTCAAATGGTAGAGCGCTCGCTTAGCATGTGAGAGGTAGCGGGATCGATGCCCGCATCCTCCAGTTACTGTTATGATCTGATCTGAGATCACGTTTCTATTGAGATGCTGAGATTTTGCCATTGGAAATGTTCTCACTCTCTTGAGCGTATGGTCTTTCTGCTTCTTTGAGCAAATATTCGTAAGCGTCTCTATTTGTTGCTTCACTGGCCAGACATTACAGAAGTAAATTCCCTGTCGGCCCCTACTGGAATCTTTCTTTTCCTCCTCTATCTCTTTGCCCCCTCGACCATGTTGGTGGAGGGCTGTTCTGCGCCTCACTGGAGCCCTGCACTGCCACCAAAGGCGTCGCCTGAACAAACTCGGCCTGAGTGGAATCCGCTCTACTGCTCTCAATTTTCCTTTTCTAAGCTCAGAAAGAGAGGGTGTGTGTGTGTGTGTAAATCCTTTGCTTAACAGGTTGCTGTGACATTTTGCGTCACCTGTCCGGGTTCTCTCAAAAGCTCTCCAGTGTCAACAGCGATCTCCTCTAGGTGTCTACGGGTGATCAGACTCCTTTCTCCGTGTGATTTTCTCGCACGCGGTTCCCCTGCGATGCTGTGTCTCCATCCCGGAATTCATTCCTACACCCGCGCTTCTCCCTCCCGGAGCTCTCTCCCCTTGGTGCGCCGCCCAAGCCGCATTTATTAATCTTCCCACGGGCCGTGTCTCCTCTCCACTATAAGTTTTATCTTTGTTTTGGTCGCCTTCCTTGCAGTTCTTTCTGTAAATGTGGATCTGTAACTTTTGGAAGGCTCTTTAGAAAGTGTACAAATTTTTGCCTTTGACAGTAAAATAACCAAAACAGTGGGTTTCCGTAGTGTAGTGGTTATCACGCTCGCCTCACACGCGAGAGGTCCCCGGTTCGAAACCGGGCGGAAACAATGTTGGTTTTTATTGTTCTCTGATTTTTCAATGGAGCCCGTCTTCTGGATGGAGCCCTAATGGAACACATTCTCCATACTCTTCTAAGAACAAGCAAAGGAAGCCTGACCATCCCACTGCCACCAGGAATTTGTTGACTCTCCACGTTTCTTCAAACCCCACTTGCCTCTCATCATTTCTCTTTGTCTTAGAGCCGTGGTTCCCAATCTTCCTAAAGCTGAGACCCTTCAATATAGTTGTTCATATTGCGCTGACCCTAACCATAAAATTCTTTCCATTGCTAATTCATAGCTATAATTTTGCTACTCTTATGAATCATAATGTAAATATCCTTTTCCCTCGGTTATTTTGGGCGACTCGAACACTCCCACACCCCGAAATGGTCGTGACCCACAGATTGAGAACCTCTCTCTTAGCAACTGGTGTACGCAAGCACAAGCTTTTGTCTGAACAGCTTCTGAGAATATTGTCTATGAGAACCTCGGCTCTGCGTTTTGGGACTTGATGACTAGCCAGGAGGTCCTGGGGGCGGAAAGTCGCTACAAATAAAAGGGACCAGAAAGTCCAGGAACCGCTGTTTTGTTACTTTTGAATCTGTTCCTTATTTTGTCTGTCTTAGTCAGGGTTTCTATTGCTATGATGAAACACCATGACCAAAAAGCAAGTTGGGGATGAACGGGTTTGTTCAACTTATGTTTCCACATTGCTGTTCATCACCAGAGGACATCAGGACAGAGCTGAAACAGGGCAAGAATCTGGAGGCAGGAGCTGATGCAGAAGTCATGGAGGGGTGCTGCTTACTGACTTGCTTCCCCTGGCTTATTCAGTCTGCTTTCTTATAGAAACCAGAACCAGCAGCCCAGGGATGACATCATCCACCATGGGTTGGACCCTCCTCCCTCACTTCACTAATTGAGAGAATGCTTTCCAGCTGGCTCTCAAGGCAGCATTTCCTCAACTCAGGCTACTTCCTCTATGACGAGAGTAGCTTGTGTCAGGTTGGCACAAAAAACCAGCCAGTAGCCATTAACTCACCTCTCATCCATCTGTGGTTTGATTTCTTTCTTTGTGATTTTTTCTGTTGATGTACATATGTAACTTCTGGATGACAACTTAGCAGGAGACTGTAACTGTCCTGGATAGTAGAGTAACAAGCTGCCTGTAGAAGGTGTTTTCGTAGTGTGGTGGTTATCTTGTCCACCAGGGAGACCGACTCACCGAAATGCAAAGGCAAGGTTTATTGTGTGCACAATGCAAGCTGGCAGGGATCTTGTCAAAGCAACGGGTACAGCAGTGGCAAGTGGAGGTAGCCCAACCTTCTAGAGGGCATTATTTAAAGGCAAAAACCAGCAAAGTTACATTAGCAGGTGTGGGGTGATGGGTTCAATCCTGATTGTCTTGTGTCTAGAGACTTTTCAGAAATTTTATTTTTGAACCTCACCTGTTGCTTGTCGGCTGATCTCCGGGTGGAAACATTCTGTGATTATCTGTGCTTTCCAGTTGACTACCCTGTTACTTTTGCCCCTAGCCATTTCTGAGGACTGGAATGTTTTATGAGAAATAGCTTCAACAAGACAAAATGGAGGAACTTTGGTTCTTCACTGAGAACCGAGAATAGCCATTACATGCAGACCCAGATGGAAGCAAAGGACACAACAGGATGGTATGCACAGAGCACAACCTTGAGGACCATCTACTTGCTCTTCAGGGAATGGAGAACCCCCTGTGTCACTTTTCAACAAAGGAGAGCGGGAAGGAAAGACTTCTGAGGGAAGAGAATGCCAGAGGACCCAAACAAGTGGGAGGAGAGGGGCAAAGGGCAGTCGTAACTGTTCCTGCTCTGTTTAGACGAAAACCAGAGGGGGTGTGGACGCCATCATTCTGTATATGAGATGCTTCAGATTCAGCACTAGCCGACATGGTGCAATTTCCAATGATGCTATGGTCTTTAAAAGCTGCAAGTGGAGGCAGGGTGCTTGGAGACTCAGACTCAGTATTTCTAACGCGAAGCTGCTGATGAAGGGGACTATTTGATGTAACCTCAGGTCTGTCAGTCTCCTCACCAGCAGACCCTGAGGTCCATCCTCAGAGAAAGAAGGTCTCCTTTTCTACCTAGGGTCTATTAGTTGCTTGTGTTGGCGGTGGGTGACAAGGAAGGACGGTGGAGAATTCCAAATCACATCTGAAGAAATACACTCACAACTGCTGATGGTGATCATATTGACATCAGTTCCTGATTGTTTGATGAGGTGGATAGTGAGGAGAGGGTTTGGATTGTACAGTTTTTATCCTTGAAGGTCAGGTGTGCCAGTTAGTAAATTTCTAACTTTCCTGTTTTTGGTGTAGTCAGGGAACACAACAGGGAATCCTGTGTGCAGAGACATCACGCTATCTGGTTCCTCATTGGTGGGATCTTTCCCCAAAGAACTATTTTGTTTAAAGAAGCTGCCATTGTATAGATTTTCATCCTTCTTCAAAGCCCCACAAAATTTTCCAAAGGAAGAGGCACATAGAACTCCCATTACATACAGCGAGAATCATTAAAAATGGAAGTAGAAATTTCTGCTAGGGAAGTGTGGTCTGCAATGTCAAAATGCTGGAACTTTATCAAGTGGAAGTGGTGACCATTCTCCATGCAGCCCAGGCCATCTTATGCTTGCTCTCTATTGCATTTCTGAAGGCCTATTGCAGTAGGTCGCTGCTTCCTCCAGGAGGCATGCTGTCTTGCCTGTCCATGTAGGCAATGGAGTTATGGTATTTGAGGTGTTTCTTGGGGTAGATATCTGATCTTGTCCCTGTAGGGTGGATGTTCTGCTCTTTGGCTGCTGTTGCCCACTCTGAATTTTAAGGCAAGGGTGGTAGCTGTGGGGTTGCTGGTAGAAAGGAATTGTGCAGGTTGGTAGGTGATACAAAGGAATGGAGGCAGGCTATGAGGAAAGAATCAGAGGGGCAATGGGAAAGAGCTAGGGGACCAGGTTTGGCAACAACATTCCCACAGAGTGAGGTAGGTTGGGAGGAGAGACTCTTGCCTGCAAGCTGCTAAAGGATAAGAGGAGGTGTGGACAGATCAGAATGGATGGTGGGAAGGATGGTGAAAATTGCCTACCTGTGTCCCAGCTCAGTGTGGTCCCTGGGGGGTTCATGATAGAAAGCATTTCTGATCCCTAATGGACAAATGGAACGGAGATCGGATATGATGAAAGGGAGTCCGGGGGCAGGGAAAGGTGGAGGGGGGGCAGAGGGAAAGAGCTAGGAGATCCTGGACCTCTACCAAGTTTCAAAGTCTTCAGGGTGGGATGGGGGGAGGGTTTCCTCTGTTTCAGCCCAGTGTGGCCACTGGGAGTCCTTGGTGAAAGGGGTTTCTGTGTGTCATTGGCTGACCCAAAGGAAGGGAAGGCTCAGAGGATCCACATAAAGAGGTCAATTATTTCTTATGTATATGGGTATTTGAATGAAGAGCCCAGGGTGGTCAAAAGAGGGCGACAGACGCCGTACTACTGAAGTTAAAAAAAAGCGATGAGCTGCCCTGTGAGTGCTGAGAATCAATGAAGCTCCTCTAGCATAAAATTGAAAACAGAGTCACACAGTCATCCCTCTCGTGGGCGCACGGCCACAGCAGTGGAACAAGGTGTTCTGAGACATTTGCTGGTTCACAGGAACGAATCCCTGACTGCCGAGTCGTTCACTCCTTCACGTCCACAGAAGGAAATTCCCACGATTATTCCGGGAAGGACCAATGTTATAAGGAGGTTCCGTCACTCGAAACCAAGAAGCTGAGGACGTGGCAAGTGAGGTGATCGATCCACCGAGGGAAGAAATTCCACAGGACTTCACTCATAACGTGGAATCGGAGTGTTCATATGGCAGTAGCAGAGTAGAGGGGAGTTGCCAAGAGCACGACATGGAAGGTGCAGTCACCTTAGTTACTTTGATGTAGCTGACCAATGGCACGAAAATATACAACAGAGATTATCATTTAATTATTTCTATGCAAGCCGAAATAGCTCAGTTGGGAGAGCGTTAGACTGAAGATCTAAAGGTCCCTGGTTCAATCCCGGGTTTCGGCAGTTACTTGTTTTACAGAAAAAAAAAATTACTCCTAAGCATGAAAAGAATCTATTTCTACAAACTAGAAAAATGGAGGCACAATGTGAAGTTTCCGTAGTGTAGTGGTTATCACGCTCGCCTAACACGCGAGAGGTCCCCGGTTCGAGACCGGGCGGAAACAAGTTCACTTTTGCTCATTTCTCTTTCCAGATATTCAACTCATTCCCTACACTTTTGAGCAGTTACCACAAAAGAATCTCGGACCTCTGATTTGCCACCTGACTCCCGGTATCCTTTCTTAGGCCATGAAGTAGCAGCCAACTTTAGGAGAACCCATGGATTTACATGGTATACAAGAAAGTACATGCAAAATTGTACTAACATCAAGGGATTAGCAAAAAAGTTAAAAGGCCGGGGGATTAGCTCAAATGGTAGAGCGCTCGCTTAGCATGCGAGAGGTAGTGGGATCGATGCCCACATCCTCCATTCTTTAGACTCCTTGAGAGTCTCTCATACCTACAGCAATCCTCAGAAAATGGGGATTGTGTTGCCTGCCTTTTGGAGCACAAATTCACGATACAGACCTTTCGCAGTATCTAAGGTCTGAGAATGTGGCTAAATGCCATGGTTCTTGCCTAGTGTGGAAAGCCACCCCGAGATAACTAAAGTCTAGAGAAATAGCCGAGGACATCTGATTTGTTGCATTACACTCATCATGTGTCTCTCTAAAGGAATGGGGAAGGTCACCAAAAGGGACGAAAAGGACACTGGACGTATGGGACATTTTTCTGTTGTTTCGCTCTGCTTCCAGATGGATTCCATCTGTGCGTTAAGGCCACTAGAACCACAGAAAGACTCGGCAGTTGTGGGGCTGGGGTCAATAAAGATGAAGTGCTTTGAAAGCGTTCTGACTGAAATGACTACTACTTAAAGTAGACTAGATTCTGTTTTTGTGTGTGTTTGTGTGTGTGTTTTAAAGTAAAAAAATATGTTCCTCACATGGCCCGTACGGGGATCGAAATCGCGACCTTGGCGTTATTAGCACCACGCTCTAACCAACTGAGCTAACAGGCCTCTCAAATGAACCCTTTTTGTTACCTCTTCAGGGGGACTTGATTGGGGGAGGGGGAGGGAAAGAGGAGGCGGAGGTGGGGAAAAGACAGAAATCTTTAATAAAAAAAAAAAAGAAGTTGGAGGATACAAATGCCAATTGCCATTAGGGGTCTTGGGTTTTTATTTGTTTCAATGTTTAAGGTTTTCTGAAAAGAGGTATGAAACAAAAGAGTTCTCAGCCTGAAAACAGAAGAGGGTATGTGTCACATTCCGATGATTGCTGAGCCTAGACAAGCAAGTATACTTGCTCAGACCTCAAAGTCTTCCTCCAGCTGCAGATGTGAGGACTACAGGTGCTATGCTTCACTACTTTCCAGATGATAGAACTGAGGACTGTCTTCTAAAATAACTTGGCCCGTACGGGGATCGAACCCGCGACCTTGGCGTTATTAGCACCACGCTCTAACCAACTGAGCTAACCGGCCAACTGTCAACTTAACTGTCGACCTCTACACATAGCAAATGCTTGATTCAGATTTCAGATTATTTTAGGTGTTTATTGTTCCTTTGTTTCCTTGTTTAAACTTTTCTTGAACCTGGAAAAAGTTACGAAACTCGCCTTCTTCCAAGTAGAAAATTTCTCTGAGAAGAAAAAAAATTCTGAACGAGTGCAAGTAATATCACGTTGCAAAGTTTCCTGACCCAGAGATACTGGCCATGGACAGTCCAGTCCACTACCCCGGTGGCCGCCCACACCGCGACCCGCCCTCTAGCCTTCGCAGAGGTCGCCTCCTGTGCAGTTCTCCCTGTTGCCTTCAAGTGACAACAATCTCATAGCCTTCCCGATTTTACCGAATTTCTCGTTCAATTCGCTAAAAAATATTTGGATGAGGCAGTGCGCGGCTGGCCTCCGCCGGCGCGCGTCTCTTCTGGGCCGTTAAGGCATCGGTCGCTCTAGTCTTGCAGACGCGGGCACTCGAGGCCGGGTGGGGTTCGTGCCCGGGGAACCTGCGCTGGTCGCGGCTGGCGGGTCTTAGTCTCTCTGGCCACTGTCGCGGTCCGCGGTGTCCTGCGGGACGAGTGAGTCCAGGACCAGCGCCACCCCGCCCGTCACAGGGCGGAGTCCTCTCGGCACAGCCACGCTTTTCTTAAGTCTCAGCGATTCCAAACTCTGCTCAGCTCGAACTTGGATTTACCTTCGTCGCTAGACCAGCAGCTGTTCCAGAAGTTGGGGGGACGCCTGCTCTTCCGGGCGGGTCATAGTTGTCTCAGCGGGCAACCGAAGAGACAGAGCAGGCTGTCGTGTCCTCCGCCTCTGTATTCCGGGATGCGCTCCCGTGTTCATTCCGTCCTCCTATAATGCAGTCTCGGAGGAATGGAGAACTTGCGATTCTGAAATGAGTTTTTTTTTTTTTTTAAGTTTTCGAGACAGGGTTTCTCTGTAGCTTTGGAGCCTTTCCTGGCACTAGCTCTTGTAGACCAGGCTGGCCTAGAACTCACAGAGTGAAATGAGTATTTTCAAGTCGCCCCCAAAACACTGACCTTGGGCGCTTTTGGTCTGAGTTAGCGTCTGCACAGCCTCACCGAAAAACGCAACAAGCCCAAGGCGACACTCACGGGACTGAATGGAGCCGGTGCTGCAGGACCTGAAGCCTGGGTTTCCTCTGACCGGGATGCTGCGATGGCCTGACTTGACGTCTCCTCATCTTGACATCCAAAAGAGCCTCTCGTCCCCACAACCAGGAGCTTTCATGATACGGAATACCTATGACTTCGAAGTAGCCCCCGACCTCGGAGTGTTTCCGAGGAGGTCAACACAAGTCATCAGCCTCCACCTACCCAGTCCTGTTGATTTTGTTCACGAGGGACCGACCCTCGGACCTCCCGTTCCCTAACTGGGGGTCTTGCTGCGGCAACAACCATAACAAAGAAGGATTCGGAAAAAGCGCTTCGCATGACGCACAGTTTCTACAACGTCACAATCTACTTCACCACTCTAAACTCAAATGGCTTTACCGCCAGGCTGTCAGGACCCTTGTGGCCAAGGTCCCCTAAGGCCGGACCAAGAGCTCGGCTTGGTCCTCATTTCATCGCCCTGATTCAGATGTGGATCCGGCTGACAAGGCCCTTACAAACTTTTCCTGGCTATTCCAGAGAAAGCGCCGGAATTGCGTCTCGGGTTCTCATCTACCCCCTTTTCAAAACTACTGAGGGTCTGTGGAGATGGGACTCTTGGGCACAGCGAGCTTGATTAGGGCATCTTAGCGGGATAATAGTTAATTTCTTCGGGAGACCGGGACAGAGTTCTTCAGAATATTGGTCCTCTCGCGTGGGAAGCTTTTTTTTTTTTTTTTTTTTTTTTGTAAATAGATACTCTGATCGCACTGGCGTGTGTTAGACAACATGAATCAGTTCTGTCTCACACCCCCATAGGAAGTAAACATTCCTAAATATCTGCTTGATTCTTGTTGAGCTGTCTCAGTACTGCTAAAATGCCTGCGAAATCTGACCCTAAAACGTAACTCCGGGTTCTTATCTGGAAATCTCCATCGGGGAGACTGTGGAACCTCAGGTTCATTTTCTAGGGCTCCAGACACTGGAGTCTTGTAGTATTTTCCAGGGCGTGGGAAAAGCCGCGACCGACTCCAGAGCCGCTGACCCGTTCTGACAAGCATTACCGGATTGAGCAGTGTGAAAGAAATGAAGGCAACCGGGTTCCTCTGTGGTGTTATTGCTGAATGAAAAGGGACGGGCTCCATCCGGAGATTTAAAATTGAAAAGGGGAATCAGCAAAGACCTCACCCCACCCCACCCCCCCAACAGAGAAGTCACACATAGTAGATTAAAGAAGGAGTGGCCATGCAGAGCCGCTGACCTGGCCTATATTATTCTCTGGACTTCATCTCCAGCACCACAAACCAGTCAATAACTGCGTGCTGGAAAAGCCTAAGTCTGAGGGGTGGTGAGCTCTGGGGTAGAACGGGTGCTGATCTAGAATGAGGGAAGCGGGAATGCCAGCTCCAGTTATGCGCTTTCCTGCCTAGTCCTTGTGGTGGAGGTGCTCCCAGGGAAGACTGCTCACATGGGTTTCAGCTAATGGAAAGTCTTCATTAGCCAGCTGGTGACGACACTGGGCGTTCTGATCCCAGTACAGCACTGAGTCTTTCTCATGGTGAGCTTATAAGCACAAAAACCATGTTCTGGGTTGACACACTTCTGTTAACTGAACCTGCCTGCGAGGATGACCTGTCAGTGCCATAGAGGACACAGGGATCTTTGAGGTACGCCTTTAAGCTGAGCCTCCCTCTCCTGGTGCTGGGAACTTACCTAGGGATGGAAGTCAACTTTGTGGACAGTAGAAGGCTGGGCTATCTAAAATGGGATTTGTATCTGAATGAAGAATCTGGGCTGTGAGAACACTGCTCTGGGGTCAGGTGGATCTGGGTGAAGAACTGCAAAGCTTCTGTTGTCCTAAGGAGGACCTGACACACAGGGGCCTTGTAAGTAGTCCGACCCCGAGAAGCGCTGTCTTCAAGGAGGTTGTCGCCACGCATTGCACATCTATCAGTTTCAGCTGTAGCCTCAGAAGTCTTCAAATTTCTGAGAGGAAACAGAATGGCCAGCCATACTTCCACAATGACATCAGGATAATCTGCTAAGAAAAACTGCTGATGGCCAAACAAGATAAAGAATAAAACATACCTGTGTCTTGTGGTGGGGTAGGGCCGAGGCAAGGCAGCAACCAGGTGTGGCCCTCCTGAGCTAGTACCCATCCTGCTCTTACTTAGTTCACATTCAAATAAATAAATAAACAGATAAATAAATAAATGTGTCTTGCTTAAGAATAGCTCCAACAAAACAGACAAAACAGGTATTCTGGCCAGGCAGTGGTGGCACACACCTTTAATCCCAGCACTCAGGAGGCAGAGGCAGGAGAATCTCTGTGAGTTCAAGGTCAGCCTGGTCTACAGGAGCTAGTTCCAGGACAGGCTCCAAAACTACAGAGATATCCTGTCTCGAAAAACCAAAAAACCAAAAAAAAAAAAGGTATTCCATTAAAACTCTACCGTTTAAATAATTGCAATTCCTGTCTTCCAGATATCCCTGCCTTGAGGACTATGTTAGATTTTCTTACGCTACAGTCACCCAGCCTGAAGTTGAACACATACTTTAATACTTTTCGGGTAGTATTGTAATGTTTCCATTAATGTTAATTGACCTTCCTGGAATTTCTTGGTAAACACAATTTTCAAATTCTAACAAGACATCAATCTAGGAAGGAAATGGGAAATATTTAATTTCCTATTTTGCACAGTATAAAGTACCTTCCCAAGATCCTCAAGTCTGAATTCTTGGAGCCAGTGAGGAGTTGCTTTGCATGGGAAGATGGCTCTGTAGCTGTGTTAAGGTCACAGAGTCCGGAAGAGAGTTTAATTTAGCTTAGGGTTTCAGAGGGCCAGGAGGCCAAAATGGTGGGAGGCTGGCAAGAAAGCCTCAGACCCCCCTGAAAGATCAGGAAGTCGAGAAATCACAGCTCAACCGCAAGTACCAGGCAGGGAGAGGAGGAACCAGGGTGAGTCTGTGAAGTCTCAGCTGAGCCCTGGGACTCTTCCAGCAAAGCAGCACCACTTCTGCCAACAGCTCCACCAACTGGGGACCAAGTCTTCAAAGACCCGAGCCTAAGGTGGGCATCTGTCATCCTCATCATCACAGACAGTCTGTCTGGGATTACCCAGGATGTCCTGTGGCCTGATTGCCAACCTTCAGCCATTTTGGCCTCTTAGTCCTCTAGAACCCTAAGCTGTGATTTTTCTGGTGTAACAAGACCTTGAGATTGTCTCTGAACATTCACGTAGGCAACACAACATGACTTAATACTGTAGATGTGTCTATGTACTGTTCACTCTCACTCTACAAAATAATTCAACTCCACATTATTGTGAGAAAACATGCATGGTTTTGGTCTACTCTAAATGTTTATAAGAACTAAAGCTTTATGTTTTTTGAGATAAAGAAAATGCAATAATTAGGACTGAAGCCATGGCTCAGCAGTTAAGAGTGCTTGCTGCTCCTGCAGAGGACTCTAGTTTGGTTCCCAGCATCTATATCAAGGAGCTCATGATCACCTGTAACTCCAGCTCCCAGGGATCTGATGCCCTCTTCTGTATTCTAGAGGCACCTGCACTCATACATGCATATACCCCCACATAGACATACACATATACATAATTAGAAATTAGAAGAAAATTAGAAAAAATGAAAAAAGAAAAATAAATTTACTTGACTTCTGTGAGCAGGAGAATTTAAGAAGCATCAAATTTTTGAGAGCCCTCTTCTTTTTGGTGGCACAAGAGCGTACACATTATAAAGTTTGGATTTTTAACAATTGGTCAGTGATATCTAGCCTGCCACAGAGTATTCTCCACAGCTGTCACAGGGAAAAGCCAGAGCTGATTTTTATAAAGATGGCCTAGATATTACTAAATGTCCTTCTGTCAAAGAAATCTAAGCTGCATTCAGTAGAGGAGGATAGGGAGGCTGGGCATGCGATAGACTGACCTGATCTAGTGTCCGGAGTCCTCCTGGGAGAAGTATGTTCTTGTGAGGGGGACTAAAGCTGATAACGGAGTAGGATAAGATTACCCAGGAGTGTCTCTGCTATTCCTCTCCTCCAGACATTAGCTGATTCCCTCCACTGATCACCCTCCCCACAGATATTTATTTTTGAATTATTTTAATTTTCTCTCTCTCCTATTTTTCAATTTAAAAGATTTTTAAATTATATGTACATCTGTAAATGTGAGTGTGGTACCCTCAAAGATTGTTGGATTTTCTGGAGCTGGAATTACGGATGTGTTTAAGACATTCAACATGAGTGCTGGGAACTGAACTCAGGTCCTCTGCAAAAGCAGTAAATACTAACTGCTGAGCCATTTGTTCAGCTTCACTTGAACATTTGTGGAAAAAGACTTGAAAGAAGGCTGTTGCAAGGAGAGCCTGCTTGTTCATCCCGGCCGCCCAGCTAGCTTAGCCCCGAAATAATCACACAGAAACTATTAATTAAATCACTGCTTGGCCCATTAGCTCTAGTTCCTTATTGGCTAACTCTCACATCCTAATTTAACCCATTTCTATTAATCTATGTTTCGTCACGTGGCAGTAGTTTACTGGGAAAGATTCAGCATGTCTGTCTTTGGTGGCTCCATGGTGTCTCTCCCCCTACTTGGCCTTTCTTCCTCCCAGAATTCAGTTCCGTCTTCCCCACCTACCTAAGTTCTGCCCTATCAACTATGCCAAGGCAGTTTCTTTATTAACCAAGGAAAGCAACACAAGGCAGAAGGACCTCCTACACCAGGAGACCAACTTCTTTTGGAGGTTTTGAGTAAAGGGTGACCATCCAGAGGTGGACAGAATATCACAATAAGGACTCACTCAACTGCAGCTCAGAGACAGTGTTTCCTTGAGGACTTTGACCAAGACCATATCTTCAAGACAAAATAGGGTATGCCCCACCTCTTTCCTATTAGGAGCTCTGAGCCTAAGCTCTGAGATAATTTGTTGGATGAAGCTCAATCCTACTTAGTTTTATAAAATAAAACCTGGAGTCAGATATTAGGGTAAAAACTGAAAGATCAGAGAAGCAGAGCACTCAGCCACCAGAAACTTCTTATGTTTACTAAATCTCAGACCAAATGAGGGGCATCCTGTCTCTGCAAAAATCCTCAGACCGAATGGGGGAGATCTCTCTCTATGAATCCTCAGACCCAATCGGGGAGATCCTGTTTCCATCTGCCTTATATTCCTGTCTCCACCTCCCTAGTGCTGGGATTAAAGGCATCAGCCTCCCATGTACTGGGATCAAAGGCATGAGATCCAAAGTGCTGGCATCAAAGGTGTGAGCTACCACTGCCAGGCTCTGTTTCTCTCTTAGACTGGTTCAATCTCACATAGCCCAGGGTGACCGTCAACTCCTGATCATCCTGCTTCCTCCTCTCAAGTGCTGGAATTAAAGGTGTGTGCTACCAATGCCTGGCCTCTATGTTTAACTAGTGGTTAGCTGCACCCTCTGATCTCCGGGCAAGCTTTATTTGTTAGAATACAAACAAAATGTCATTGAACATTTCCCCCTTTTTTTCTAAACAAAAATTGAAGGTTTTAAAGCAGAAAAACTATATACAATAAGTACAATAACTATATACAAATATATACAGGCAATAATTACATTAACAGTGTCTAGTCCATTAGCATCTGACAAATTCAAAGAAAATACTCTATTATCTACCCTGTCTTGGTGAGTTCAAAGTGGTGTATCCTAACTTGTATTACCATCCTTAAACTATCTTTTTATGTCTCTCAACCTTATATACTTTACACCTCTTTTGAGAATTTCTTTTCTGAATTTGTTTTTTAAAAAAAAGAAAACTATAAAGTCTTCAAATCCATCAAAGACTGCAGAAAGACATAATATTATTTGAGTAAACAAGAAGTGTAGAACAAACAACTTCCAAAAATAAAAAAATGACAGAAACAGATGGCTGCCTTGACAGTCACCCAAGGTTCCTCTGAAACATCAGGGCATTCATCTTCAGTCTACAGGCCTAGAATATCTAATATACTTACCTGTGAAGCAGGAATTTTGAAAGACTGTCTCGTCTTGTCTTGGCAAAGGTTGGCAGTCACTTTTTTTTCTCTTTTGTTTGTCCAGTTTGTACAGCATACTGTCTACTGTCAGCAGTCGAGTCAAGGGCAGTTTCTTGTCCAGTGGCTAACTTTTGCCACAAAGAAACTAAACTCTCTATGGAGTTTCATCAATGTCCATCATCTTCTCTGAGGTAGATTGGTGCTGCCAGGAGCAGACATGCCTCATTGTCAGAGGGGTTGGGGGAAGGAACCTTATGTTATGAAAACATTTTAGATGTCATATTCTGTAGATCTCTGAAGTATCTGAGGACCACTTGTCTATCTAAAATGTATCTCTTTTTGACCTTGAAAACATATCCAAGTTTGATTTAATAGATGACTAACTCCTAACCTGCATTTCTTTATTAACCTAAATAGTTGCTGATAATTTTACAACTAGTAGTTGCTTTTTAAAAGTAGATTCAATAATCTACCTTTTTATTCTATTTCTATATCCTCCCTTTTTCTTTATAGAACAAGATCCCTGAATCCAATCTTATTTGTTCATCTTTTTTTCTTGACCATTATCAATAACAACTTGTAAATACCCCCCTAAATGATGACAAATATTCATAATCTACTGAAAGACCAAAAACCACCCACCCCATCTCTTGGGAGTATAAACGTCATGTTCTTAAATTTTCTTCCTGTTATCTGGGGATGATGGCATCTTTAGGGAACCCTGAAAAAACTTGAGAAAAGTAGCAAGTCCTGGGAGAGCTAGCTATATCATTTATTGTCCAGTCTCCGCATAATGGGAAAGTCCAGGACTTGTCCCAAGTCTTAGCTAGTGTAATCTGTGAGGCTGGATCATCACGGTCAGTCACTGTGAAATTGTGGTATATTTGGTGAAGAGATATTAAAGTTTTTCAGTATAGGGACTGATGTAGCCATAGATGACCATCAACAGTGACCCACCATCCAGGATGGTCCGGACTGCAACCCTGTCCCTGGGCCTCCTCTATCTTGAGGAGAGTACAATACAGCCTTTCGGGAGGAGGAGAAAGTCTTCCTATAAAAAAGGAAACATTCCTTCTATCTCAAGTGGTACAGCTTCAGCAGTAGCATTGACTAGGTGATTGCCCAAGATCTTCAGTCCCCTTCTTTTTGGTACTCTTGGCAGTGCATGACTCTTCCCTCTGGGGAAGCAAGACCTCATATAATAAATAACTCCATGATGTTCTTAGAGAAGAAGAGATAGATGTCCCATGGTAGTCAGGAGTCCTGTCTCCTTCCAGAAGGCATCATGGTCATGCATGCAGTATCAAGCATGTATATTTAAAATTTGTATAAATATGTATCTGTTTTCCTTCAATATGGTCAAAACCCTTGTTAGGATGATAAGCTAACCAGTTAGGTGTGGTGTTAACTTGGAGAGGGTTAAGCTCCAGAGTTTCAGATCTAGTTGTCACTACATACCCTACTCTAAGTTCTGTTGCTGGATGTTCGATTGCACAGTGAAACCCGAGTTTGCGTTTGCGTTAATTAAATAGAATCAACCTTGAGTCAAGAGGCAGAGCCTGGAACTAGTTGACAAAAAGTAATCATAGTGAGTCAGAGAGAGTTTGGAAGATGGATAGAGAGATGCACAGGAAGTTGTAGGGAAGGACTTTTGAGTGTGGGTCTTTTTTTTTTCTTTTTTGGTTTGGCAGAGAGAAAGGATGTCCTCTTTCTGAGATGTCAGTGAAGAGGGAAGTGTTAGAAGCATGAGTCCGAACAGGTCTGAACAATAAGAACCCAAAGTCAGATATAGGGGAAAATACTGACAGATCAGAGAATCGAAGGAATTAAACCATTACCACCTTACCACTCAACGGCCCAAGCAAAAAGGGACTGAGTTCCTGTTTCCTCCTGCCTTATCCACAGCCAGTTTGGTTCGGTTTTAAGACAGTGTCTATGTAGCCCTGCTTTCCTGAAGCTTTCTATGTAGACCAGAATGTTCTCAAACTCTGAGAGATTTGAAGAGGCTTTGGAGTCAACATATAAGACACCCAGATAACAAATTTTCAGAACAAACGAGATTTATTTACCCTAGAAGGGACAATTGGGGATGGGGCAGGGGGCTACCTCTGAATCAGGCAAAGACAGCAGTGGTATCTCTGCAGGAGTTAATTTTAAGAAGAAAAAGGGGAAGTGTGTGTTAGAATGAGTTGTCCTACGTGGACATGTTAGTCAGTATAGCCAAATAATGGATTTCGGTTGCTGGACCTTGATGTTTGGATAGTTGGGCCCTGGTGTTTTAGTCAGGCATACGGAAGTGGCCAAATAAGGGACTAGCTTTGGGAATGTGAAATTACCTAAATAAGAGAATCTAATGGTTTTGTGAGGGAGAGGGAAGTGGGGGTGCCAAGACCTGCCACTTTCATGTTTGCAAGGCTTGGGCCTCTTAGAGAGCCCTTTAAGATTCATCTGCGTAAAAATTGGGATCTTGGGGATGGGGTGAGAGGGGGGTAAGGGGAGATAGGGAGAGAAAAGTGAGAAGGGGAGGATGGGG
Source organism: Neodon shergylaensis (assembly GCA_025134845.1). Lineage (NCBI taxonomy): Eukaryota > Metazoa > Chordata > Mammalia > Rodentia > Cricetidae > Neodon > Neodon shergylaensis. The sequence goes on along the minus strand of JABTXL010012583.1, from coordinate 95,054 downwards.
GAAACTTGGGGAAACGGGATGATTGGGATAAAGGAAGGTTGGATAGGGGAGCAGGGAAGCACATATCTTAATTAAGGGAGCCATCTTAGGGTTGGCAAGAGACTTGGACCTAGAGGGGCTCCCAGGTGCCCAGGGCGATGTCCCCAGTTAGTTCCTGGGGCAGCTGAGGATAGGGAACCTGAAATGACCCTATCCTATAGCCATACTGATGAATATCTTGCATATCACCATAGAACCTTCATCTGGCGATGGATGGAGATAGAGACAGAGACCCACACTGGAGCACCGGACTGAGCTCCCAATATCCCAATGAGGAGCAGAAGGAGGGAGAACATGAGCAAAGAAGTCAGGACCACAATGGGTGCACCCACCCACGGAGACAGTGGGGCTGATCTATTGGGAGCTCACCAAGGCCAGCTGGACCGTGACTGAAAAAGCATGGGATAAAACCGGACTCTCTGAATATGGTGAACAATGAGGGTTGATGAGAAGCCAAGGACAATGGCACGGGGTTTTGATCCTACTTCATGTTCTGGCTTTGTGGGAGCCTAGCCAGTTTGGATGTTCACCTTCCTAGACCAGGATGGAGCGGGGAGGACTTTGGACTTTCCACAGGGCAGGGAACCCTGACTGCTCTTCAGACTGGAGAGGGAGGGAGAGAGGAGTGGGTGGAGGGGGAGAGGAGTGGGAGGAGAGGGAGGGAAATGGGAGGCTGGGAGGAGGCGAAAATTTTTTTTCAATAAAATAAAAAAAAAGATTCATCTGCCTCTGCCTCCCAAGTGCTGGAATTAAATGTGTGAACCATTACACCTGGTTTCAATTATTATTTTAAAGGCACAAACCAACTTTTACAATTTTCTACTCATAGTATTGGACTACAGTATAAAATAGGATGTTCATTAATTTTAAAGTTAAATGGAATCTGCATATAAGTTGTTCACCAAATTAATTTGATACTTTTACATCATCTTTCTGTGTATCAGTGGAAAACCCGAGATATCTCAGCTATTTAGGAGATAAAAAGAAATAGGGATGATAAAATGCCTGGAACACAGTGTATATATCTTATAAACATAATCCATAGTATATAACACCCAGAAGTCTATTTCATCTGATCTCTTTGCTAGTTAAACTTAATGCTATTATTAAATTTTTATTATGTTTGTCTCTGCATTTAAAACTAAAATCAAAAAGAAAGAAACCTTTAAAATATTTGAACTTCAGGGATAACTAAGCTACCCCAGCATGCTTAAAATTTCAGGAACTGTTTCACTTTTAAAATAATCACTATTCCCTAAGTGGGTGGGGGTGGCACAAGCGTGCCACACACAGATGTGGAGATCAGTAGAAGACATGGGGAAGTCAGTTTGTCTACCTCCTGAGCACTGAGACTCAAACATGGGTTGTCAGGCTAGGCAGCAGGTAGTTTCACCCACAGGCACCTTGTTGGCCTGCTGTCTTGTTTCTTAGAGGATGAAGTCAGCCCCTTTGAAATAACTGTGACTCATTTCCATCCCATCGCATCTTTAGCCAACTTCTAATCTTCTACCTCATGCCTAACTGCCCATTCTTCTCCCACCTTTCCCCCAAATCTTAGCCAAGGGCCCCATCTCTATGCTCCCACACCATCTTCTACAACTTGTCTAAACTATTGACGTCTGCAGTTTCCATCCTAGACTGTGAGCATGAGACTAGCAAGCTCAGGACTGAGCTGGCTTGCGTATTTGTATTCTACTGTCATGTCAGGTGAGTTAGAGATGCTTGGACCGCAGGCACTGAATCCTCTGCTTGGGCCAATATGTCTAGAGCAACTGACAAAGGATGCTCAGCACTTACCACTCCTTCTTAATACTCAGTCCAGCCATTTCCCACGATACTCTGAAGTAGCCCTAAGTATGGTGGTTCCAGTAATTGACTCTGGTATCATTAGCTCAAACCATTTTCCCATTACTAAATGTGTAATCTTGGCAAATTAATCCCTCTGTTTGCAGTAGCTGTTAGAGTCCACACATGGACCTTCGTAGCGCTAACAAGCTAGGCTCAACCACCTAGCTTCGGTGTGTCAAAAAGACAAGCAAGGAAAAGCAGGGAAATACTCTCAGTGAGGTTACATTGGTAAGAGGAAGGAGTAAAGACGTTCAAATCTTGAGGGGGGGCTAACATGACGTTCAGGAATTTTTTTGAGTGTGATTTTTTTTTTTTGGCTTGAGATTAGCATAAGTAAGCAGTCCTGGTCAAGGTGCAGCCCTACTCATCATCATAGTCAGAACTGTGTGAATTCTTGCTCAGACTTTGCCACTGGCTGCAACAGGGCCTCAGGCCTTTCCTTTTCCCGGCATAAGACTCCTGCCAAAATTCCAGTTGCTTGGAGTCCATTGTCTGAATACCCTCATAGCTGAAGGGAGTGACACAAATCTCTTCTTAGAATACCTTTCCTCCTACTATAGTTATACACAGCCCACTCCACAAAGTGATTAGAATTGTGTTTGGAACATATCATACTCAAAAAAGTTAATAAAAGTTATTGAAATATTAGAATGAGGGCTTGAGAGATAACAGTAAAGGCCCCTGTTCTTGCCCTGCTTTGCTTCGCAGTCAGCAGCTACACAGCAGCTCACAAACCATGCATGATTTCAATTCTAGGGAATCTGATGCCCTCCGAGAGCACCAGGCACGCAGGTGGTGCACATACATATACATATCTTTGCTAGCAAAACACTCGTACACATAAAATAAGTAAATCTAAGAGAAACATTAAAATGTTAGAATAACTGTGATAGGATACTTTTGCCTTAGAAATTTTCGTTTAAAACAAACAAGCTGCATTCCGAAAATAGGATTTAGTGAATCCAGAACACATAACTGCCATCCTCAGTCCCTAATTCTAGAATTTCAGCCAATCCAAATCCTTTGCCAGACCACAGAGTATTCTAGTACTCATCTTCCTCTGTGAGGGATTTTTTTTATATATACATATAGTAGGTCTGTGGAGATATGTGTGCTATATTATATACTTATTATTGTGTGTGCGTGGCAGACGACAACTTTCGGGGAGTCAGCCTTTTACATGGGGTCCAAGGATGGAATTCAGGTGTCTAAGTTTGAGCAGTAAACACTTGCCGCTCCTCACTTCCCACAGTGAGCCATCTCGCCGGCCTACATACTTTTTTTCCACTTCAAGTTAAGAGGACATTTAACGCTCATTTTCGTTTTTTATATCTCAGTTCTCTAGCCTAGAATCTCAGTCAGAATGAACCGAAATCCTTTCAACGGTACTATTTCCTCGCCGCTTTCTCCACGTAGCAAGGCCATGCCGCCGCTCCCTTTTCAAAGCCTCTCATCCTTCCTGTCTTTGGCTTGCGTGAGCGACAGCTCCGCAGCGCCTTGGAAGTCTCCACTTCTCCGGTGTTTAAGTCTGGGTCCGCAGCCTCTAGCCTTGCGACGTTACTTCCGGCTCGTGCTATGAAGACCTGCGGGGAAAATAAAACATCGTGGGGCGTGGTTGCAGCTCTGCGAGGACCACAGCCAGGCCAGCTCCCAAGTCTCGTATTCCAGGGGCTAAAAACTGGAAATTCCGCCCACCAGAGCGCCAGGGCGCAGGCGCGCTCAGGCTCCGCTCATTTCCGGAGGCTCGGCGTCTATTGGCTCAGAGCCGCGGTGACGCCCTATGAGGGCTGGTTACGTGCCGGGAGGCGGGACTACGCCGCCGCGTCCCAGCTGGTGCGCGCTCTCGGGGCTGGCCTCGTAGCGCGGGTGGCCGGGGTAGCCTGGTTGGTGCCTTGCGAAGGCTCGCTGACCTCTCGGCCTCACCCTCTCTCCCTGACAGACGCTGGGACCGAACCCGCTGCCGCAGTGTGCGCGACCCGGAAGCCCCGGCTGCAGGCTCCAATCGCCGGAAGTGCCGCCCAGGGCGGCCGGGTAAGCTGGCGGCCGGGCAGCGCGGCCTTTGGCGATGCGGGGATCCGGGGCCGGGCGCCACGCTTCTGATGTCAGGAGCACAGTCAACGAAAAGTTGGCAGGAGAGCCCATAGGACTGTCATGGCGGTAGCAAATGAAGCCGGGCTTGGAGGCAGTCTGTAGCCTTCCGGAATGTCGAGAGAGCCAGGGGCGTTGGGAGGACCCCTCCCCTACCCCCAGTCTTAAGGGCAGAGATTAGTTAAACTGCTGGGAAATCTGTTTGGTCAGAGCATTACATAGTCATTTATTTTTAAGGGCCTTGGTTATATGTAATCTTGCATTCATGTATCATATTCCTAGAGTTAGTGTGCGAAGAAGGAATCCTTGATCTCAGAAGTTGAAATAATACTGTACCTATCAGTCACCTCAGCGTTTGTGCGTTGGAGGCAGGAGGCTAGGGAAATCAAGGCGAGCCTCAGCTGCCTAGCGAGTTTGAGGCCGGCCTGAGCTACATGAGATCCTGTCTTAATAGCAAAAATTAAATGATAACAAACAAAAAGAAGTAGCAGGCGGCAAACAAGGCCTAGGGTTTTGCTGTGAAGTGTGCACGGGATGATATTTAAATGACTTGATATAAAAAATTGTAAGCTTTGCAACCCTGTTCAACTTTGTTGCTTTTTCCTCTAGGAGAGGGAAGAATTGAATATTATGAGTAGTTCTGGCTTAGAAACCTGGTGGAGCCAAAAGAAAAAGTCGTTGAGTTCTTGTTATGGTAAGTGGTATATATCTGGTTTTTTTTTTAATTTTCGAGACAGGGTTTCTCCTTAGCTGTTTTGGTCCCGGTCCTGGAACTAGCTCTTGTAGACCAGGCTGGCCTCGAACTCACAGAGATCCGCCTGCCTCTGCCTCCCAAGTGCTGGGATTAAAGGAGTGCGCCACCACCGCCCGGTCTTATATCTGTTTTTATATACGTGAATTTTGAAGTAGGGTTGGGATAAGAAGTAAAACATACTTGAGGAAAAGAAAGGACTTTGTTGCTAACATAGTGATGTTAAGACCAGACCCTGTCGTACTGGTTAAAGTACACTTTGCTTTTCCAGCAAGCGTGTGCATGTTCACAGTAGGCGTGCAACAGTTGTCCCTCTTTTGATTTACCATACGAAGAATGCACTGTGCCCAATGCTCAGGCAGGCTGGAGGAGAGGATGGATATTGAAACCCTGGCTCTGTTAGTTACTTACCTGTTAAGCCTTGCGTAATTAGCTAACTACCAATAGAAACAAGTGTCCTGTCTGTAGGATGCAGACATTGGTGTTGATAGTTGATTTTACAGTGGTCTTGGGAGGATTACATGTCCATAACCCATGTAAACAATGAAAAGAAGTGAGGCAATCCGTGGTCTAGGCGTATACAGCAGGTGTGGGTTTTCAGATAATAGTTTAAATACTTACTGTGTGATTGTCCCGTGTGTCCTGTAACCGAAAAGACTCTTGAGTTCCGAAGTGCTGTTGCTCAGCTTGTATATTTGAACTTTTGTTTGCTCTTTCTTATGAAATGCTGTCTGATGTTGCTCATGAAAAGAGAAAAGTTGCTCCTTCCTAGGAGGGGGTAAGAAAAGCATTTTAGAGACAGCAACTTGGAGGTAAGATTCGGAGGATGTGTTTGTGTTTGCCAGATGGACAGCTTAGCTTGTATTATTGTTGGAGACCCAAGGGTAGTGATAGTCCTTTTTGTATTCTGACACTTGCTTACTTATGGGGGTTTTGTTTTGTTTTGTTTAGCAGATGTATTCTAAATGGAACATATAAGAAATTGCAGCAACCAAAAGAGAATGTCTTAACTTTAGTAGATGTTATTATGATGTAGTAGGAGAAACAAACAAGGGAACGTACATAAAATGCATATGGTAAAGTTGGGTAGTGATGTTGAGCATTAGGGTGGTATGAAGTCTTTGAGAGAAGGTAATCAAGGTGTGCTACTTTTTGAGGTGGTAAGTTTCAGTCTCACGTGACTCAAACAGTGGAGAACGCTGCATGAAGGAATAGCAGTGTAGGCAGAAGAAACTGCTAACTTTCTGAGGTCCTGTGAGGATGAAGATGGCAGAAATTCCATATTATGGAAGGCAGTAAAAACCTTGGATTTTATTCTAGATAAATGGTAAGAAACGGCATTTTAAACATGAAAAGTGTCATAGTCTTTTGAAGTTCAGCAGCCAGATTGTATTTTGCTTGCATAGGAAAATTGTTTTCTGGTTTTACATATTTTTGTTTGTTTTCTTTTGCTTTGCTTTGTTTTCCTTGTGCACCACACATTCTTGGCTATTGAGGGCAATTGTGATGCTTTGGATTGGTAGCTGAATGAGATAATCTGGTCCATTTTCCAGCAAACTCAGTTAAAGAGTTGAGGTAGTAGGATTGTAAGTTACAAAGTTAGCTTAGGCCACCTAGGGAAAACCTTTCTCAAAATGTAAAGAATATAGGGTATATAGCTCAATGGTAGAGTGTAAAAGTGTTTTACAGGCCTTGGGTTCAATCCCCATTACCACAAAACAGTAAAAACAAAACCAAAAAAAACCCAAAAACCCAGCATATCACATTTCTCGTTGAGCATGTCTACATTTTGGCTCAACATGAATATTAATTTTAGGCTGGTTTGAAAACCCATATCTAACATGTCTCCTGATTCCTTTCAGGGACGAATGGTGTCTAGGACCCAGAATCTCAATGTTCATTAAGTACATTATTGCTGGGATTGCCTTTCTGTGATGTGACAACTGACAGTATTGGATAAAAACACGTTTTTATGTGTACACACATCTGTTTCTCTATAAGTACAAACTATGACCTCATTCTGATACTGCCCTTCAGTTCTGTCTAACTCCGATACAGAGTTCATTTCTATCTTGTTCTTTTGTACTTATCACTCCCCTCTGTGACTGTGGGGAATTTGTGTTTCATTATCCCACTCCGGTGGACACATCATCTGGTGTCATGTGTATAAGTGTTTTGCCTGCATGTGTATGTGTGTACTGTATCTGCATGCCCAGTGACCGAGAGTGGTGTGGGAAGTCCTTTTGCATATGTGTCGTTTTTATTGGTTCCTGAATAAAGAAACTGCTTCGGACTATAGGAAGGCAGAATAGAGCTGGGAGGTGGGGGACACAACACGGGGAGGGAACACTAAACCGAATTCTGGGAAAAAGAAGACAGAGTCGGGGAGAAGTCATGTAGCCGCCAGAGGGGGGAAAAAACATGATCTGCTAGTTAAAACCTTGCCGGTAGGCCACGAACATCATGGTAAAATATAAAATAATAAAATGGGTTAATTCTATGTGTAAAATCTAGTTAGCAGTATGTTTAAGTGATTGGCCAAGCAGTGATTTAATTAATACAGTTTCTGTGTGATTATTTTGGGAGTCTGGGTGGCTAAAAGCAAACAAGTGGCTTCCTACAACACAAGAGACCAAATAAGGTTGTTGGATACTTTGGAACTGGAGTTACAGAAAGATGGTTGTGAGACACTATGCTGGGAATTGAGCCTGGGTCCTCTGAGCAAGCAGCACATGCAGCTGAGTATGTATCCAGCACCCATCAGTCGGTCCCCCTTTCTTGGGGGCGGTGTTCCAGACAAGGTTTCTCTGTGTAGCTTTGGCACCTGTCCTGGCAGTAGCTCTGTAGACCAGGCTGGTCTTAAACTCACAGACATCTGGATCTTGCCTCTGCCTACCAAGTGCTCAGATTAAAGGCATGGGCTACTACTGCCCTGCTCTCATTAGCCCTTTTTAAGGGAAATGTTTACTCACTGTTAAGTTCTTTGTGTATAAATGACCTAGCATAAAATTTGTTTTGTCCTTGTGTTTTACAGAAAACTGTATTTTAATTTTGATTTTCTCAAGACCAGACACTGAATGCAGTGAATGCTGTTTCTCGTCTGTTTAGATTCCGGGTAAGCGACAGTTTGTTCAATCTTTAGACCTCTCCTTCACCAGAGTAGGGTCCATCTTTTGTGATGTGTTAGCCCCTTTAATTTGTCAGCTATGGGGGGAATTTTAATTTTTTTCTTTAATTATTTTATTATGTATATTGGTGGTTTGCTTGGAGCACACAGCTCCGTTCTCCCCGTGCCCTCACAGTCTTCACTCTCTGGGTGTGCATTTTTACTAACTCTGAGCATCCTACTCTCTTGTTAGAACATCGGTCTACTTGAGTCAGGGCCATCCAAATGTCATTCTTAAAGATCATGTGGTCAAATGTATCACATTCTAAAAAGGTAGGGATTAGAAGTGATGCACAGGGGGCTGGAGAGATGGCTCAGCGGTTAAGAACACTGACTGTTCTTCCAGAGGTCCTGAGTTCAATTCCCAGCAACCACATGGTGGCTCACAACCATCTGTAATGAGATCTGGTGCCCTCTTCTGGGGTGCAGGTATGCACACAGGCAGAACACTGTATACATAATAAATAAATAAATCTTTAAAAAAAAAAAAGAAGTGATGCACAGTTTGGCCTATAACAACCAGCTAAGTTATAATACTCCACAGGAGAAGGAAGAGTGGTTTGAACCAGATAGGTAGCAGCAGAAATTGGTGAGAAGTGGTTGGATTTATGAATTTTGAAATGGAGCCAACAAATTTTTGACACCTTGATTGTGAGGTACAAAACAGAAGAGATTGCAAGGTGACCCTTCAGGTTTTTGGATGAGTTGAGAGTTTATTGTCAGTGTAAGGCAGGCTTTGCTTACTTCCTTTGACTGGAAGGCCAGAGAAGGTTCTAGACAGGTTCTAGACACTCATTCTGTAAATGCAGCCTCATAAGGTTGGAATAAAGTTCTCTGGTGGTTTTAGGATTTAAGGGTTGATTGTGACAGGGACAAAACATGCTCTCTGCTCAAGATATTAGTGGTTTCTCTGGTAACTGTTTCCCACAAGGCAAGTCAGTATTTGGTGCGGTTTCCTTCCGCCAGGCAGACCTTCAGCCCTTTGATACCCACCATGCATGGGTCAGCAAGGTGAACTCTGATTCACCATCTTGGTAAGAAATACATAGAGAAGTATCCGCTTATGTAACAAGGGTGGATATTTTATTGTCTAACAAGGATTCACTTATGGGTATATTCACACACCGAGGATACTATCAACTGCTGAGTGAAAATTAGAAACCTGGAGTTAGTAAATTGATGCAATAGGAAGTCGTGCATTATCTTATTATTTGAGATCCCTTTGGTGTGTTGTCTGAGTTCTGCTCCACTCTATTATCAGTGTGCTGAATTTGGTGAGCATTTACATTTACTGGCATGCCATTTTCAGTCAGTTTTGATATTGGTTTCATGCAAACTTTTATGTAGGCTCCAGTCCATTCTTAGATACTTGACCTTTGTGACATTCTCCCTAGAAAAATAGGTGTATGATGAGCAGCAAATGGTTCATAGGTTATACAGTCACCTATAGATGCCATAAGAAGGTCTGTTGTGAGTTTGAGAGCTTCGCATGTGCCAGGCATTGTCCTAGGTGTTAAACAGCAGTGAACAAACTAAATAATAATGGAAATAAGTATGGGGGATCTTGTCTGTTAGGGTTCACATTCAGTGGAGAAAAATAAAAAAGAAAGGATGGAAAGGGTGTTGTGTAAGTCGAGGTGGAGAACAAGGTGATTAGAAAAGGCCCCAGTGGGAGTATGGAACAATTGAGCAAAGATTTAAGTGAAGGAAAGGAGAAGTTTTGAAGACATCTAGAGGAGGAAAAGTCCTTAAGCGAGGGAGAGAGACAGATAGACAGACAGACAGAGGACATTAAGACCCTGAAATGGAAATAGTTCTGACTTGCTTGAACTGGGTCAAAGACCAGGGTCACCAGAGTAGGGGAAGAACACAGAAATGACTTAAGCTTGGAACTAGGGATCAGGTTTCCTTGATGTTTGCAGGTTTCTAAAGGAATTTGGATAGAAGTTAAGGGTCAAATGTCTAATTGGAATATGTTCTAGAAACCCTAGAAGACAAGATTTGGAGGCAGGTAGCGGGTGATTTTTCTTTTGGTAAGTTCTAATATAAAGGAAACAGAATGGGAAGACTAGTTTGAGGCTGAGGTGATCAAGGAATTTTGCTTGTTGGTTGTGCCTTTTTTTTTCTTAAAGAGGAGAAAGGATAGCCTATTTACTAATGAGAATGACCCAGTAGAAAGAAAGACATTGATAATGCAGGAGAGTAGCTGTAGAGCTGCAGTCAGGATGCAGATGTGAAAAAAGCAGATGGGAGTCCCACAAAGGTGAAAGTTTGTGGGTTGAGCAGCAGCAACTTGTCCGTCCTCCTTGGTGAGAGATGGAAGCAAGCCCTGCTGTAGCACACCTACAGGCTTGCTAGGTGGTAGCAGGAACACAGCGAAGGGTGTCGTTTGCACTGATGTGTGTGCTTTATTCTTGTTCTGCTTGTTTACTTTCACTTTCTTAATACAATAAGATGCAAACTCATATTTATATTACTAAATAAAAGATGGTGGTGCTGCATGAAAAAGACTACATACGACGGCAAATGAGAAGGACCAAATAAGCTGGCTATGAAACATGCATGAGTGTCGTGTAGATATGCATCCCATCTCCAGGGCAACTCGCTATGTATATGCAGGTCTTTAAAAGTCTCAGATCCAGAACATTTTGTTCTGGATAAGGAATCATGCAGAATATACAGTTTACTCCTCCTCCCCTCCTTTTCCTCTTTTCTCTCTTCCACCTCCCTCCCTCCATCCCTTCCTCCTTTTCTCCTTTCCTTTCCTTTGCATTTATTCATTGTGAAGGAGGTACATGTTGGTACATGGCATCAGAGTGGATGTTGGAAGACAGTGAGTTCTCAACTTCTACCATGTAGATTGGTTTTGGGAGTAGAACTCAGGTCATCAGGTTTGGCAGCAAGCACCTTTATCCACTGAGTCATTTCTCCCACCCCAATAAAAAGTTTCTATCAGTCTTTCCTGCAGTGATTTGGCTTTTAGACTTCTTAGTGATAGAAATATAAATAATATTTCTACTTTGTCTCATAGGTTTGGAGGTTCCAAGTAAGAAATTAATATATATGATGCTGGAAATTTGTAAACGCAAACTGCTAATGAATGAAAGGCTTGAAACATATGTTTTTGAAGTTACCAGTAAAATGACTATGAAAACAGGGGTCAAGAAGACCAATGGAAAACCACTTAGGAGAGAACCATAGAAAATGTACACTTCAGATGAGAGATGTAACCAGAGAACTCAAAAAAGAAAAATATACCATGTATGCCCTCAGAAGGGGAAAAAGATTTATATTCATGTTCATGAGATTACTCAAATAGATAATCAAATTTGTCAGTGCCTTGAACGTGAACCAAATTTTTGTGAAAACTTAGCACGTATGTGTGAGAAAACATATACTGGGGAGAAATCTTATAGATGTGATATGTGTGAGAAAACCTTCATCCAAAGTTCAGAGCTTATTTCACACCAGAGGATTCATAATTATGAGAAACCATATAAGTGTAGCAAATGTGAGAAGAGCTTTTGGCACCACTTAGCCCTTTCAGGACACCAGAGAACACATGCAGGTAAAAAGTTTTATACCTGTGACATCTGTGGCAAGAATTTTGGTCAGAGCTCTGATCTGCTTGTCCACCAGCGAAGCCATACAGGTGAAAAACCTTATCTGTGTAATGAGTGTGATAAATGCTTCAGTCGAAGTACAAATCTCATAAGGCACCGAAGAACTCACACAGGTGAGAAGCCATTTAAGTGTCTGGAATGTGAAAAAGCTTTTAGTGGGAAATCGGATCTTATTAGCCACCAAAGGACTCATACCGGTGAAAGACCCTACAAATGCAGTAAATGTGAGAAAAGTTATCGACACCGTTCAGCCTTCATTGTACATAAGAGAGTTCATACCGGGGAGAAGCCGTACAAGTGTGGTGCCTGTGAGAAGTGCTTTGGCCAGAAGTCAGACCTTATTGTACATCAGAGAGTCCATACCGGTGAGAAACCATATAAATGCTTGGAGTGTATGAGAAGTTTTACCCGGAGTGCCAACCTGATTCGGCACCAGGCAACTCACACTCACACTTTCAAATGCCTTGAATATGAGAAAAGCTTCAGCTGTAGCTCAGACCTTATTGTACATCAGAGAATTCACATGGAAGAGAAACCACATCAGTGGTCTATGTGTGAGAGCGGTTTCTTCCTAGGTATGGACTTTGTTGCCCAGCAGAAAATGAGGACTCAAACAGAGGAGCTGCATTATAAATACAGCGTATGTGATAAAAGCTTTCATCATAGCTCGGCCCTTCTTCAGCATCAGACAGTGAGCATTGGTGAGGACTATATCTGTAATGTGAGTGAAAAAGGACTTGATCTCAGCTCTCGTGCGTCAGAAACTTCACGAATGTCTTGACAAGAAGTCACATTACCTTAAAAAGGGATTTACACATCAGAACTCATTAAGAGAAAGACTCCTAGGTGAATTTCAGATTTACCTCAGACCTCAGACTTCATTGGGGACCAGAGAGAGAGTCTACAGGAACTGTAACAAAAGCTTTATGCAGAGATTGGCCCTATTAGGACACCATTATTAGCCACATTTGTGAAGAACTCCACAAATGCTTTGGGTTTTGAGAAACCTTCCACACAAGAAGGTTCAGATAGGAAACCTTACATGTGCAGTATGGGAAATCTCCAGCAGTGTTAAACCATCACCATTACAAGAGAATTCATACCAGAGAACAGCCATTTAAATGCTCTGTGTCAGCAGTAGTTTGGATAATATGTACGCCTTACTGGATATCAGAAATTTCACCTGGGGAGAAACTCCAGAAATTGCAGGACAAAGCTTCTGACAGAATTCTGACTCTCTTACCCATCAGAGAAGCCATACTGGTATAAATGGATATTTGTCTTGAGTGTGGCAGAAATATTTGTTGGAGAGTCTTACTTGGGTTTGTATCCACCTAAACAAAAATCAGAAGAAAGATACATGTCTGAATGAGAAAAGCTTGTTAATTTTCAGCTCATGGGGGTGTATCAGGGAACTCACATCAGTGAAAACGCATAAATGCTTTGTGTCTAAGAAGCTAGAAGCTCTCATCTGATCGGGCCCCAAAGAACCGGTTCTACAGAGGAGTTGCTCCAGCAAGAGATCTAGTTGTGGGTGAGAATCTGTATATATGCTATGTATGAGAGAGCTCTTCTCATAGTTATAAGGAGCTAAATAGAGTTGTCTGGAAGGGAGTAGTGTCTTAGTGACCCAGAAGCTTGTTTGGAGGAGCTGGGACAGGTCAGCATGGAGCTGAAGGGTAACTCAGGTAAAGACACTTTTCTTTTGTCTGAACCACCTAATGATTGCTTTAGTTTCACTCTTAAAAACTCATAAGTTCAGTAAAGAAAAGGATTGTAATCTTGTGTATAAGGTAGGGCATGGGTTATTGTTGGAAGAAAGACGTGCTTTTGATTTTTGCTTCCTTTTTTTTTTTTTAAAGTCCCTTATCTAGGATGGGAATGGCGTGTTGCTAGCAGGCTATAAAAAGAACTAGGATGCTAGGGAGTACTTAGTTTGGGTTAAAATTCTCAGTTGCTTCCCCTTTGCATAATCAACCTCAGCAGAAAGCAGAGTACTCAGCTCTTAGTGTTGAGATCTGCCCACAAAGTGGTCCAAAATTGTCCCTAAAGTATTTTTTTGAGTTATCACTGGCCCTTAAAATTTCAGACATAGAGATTCATTTCTTTTCAAGCCCAAACAACCAATTCCTGGATACTGGTTATGATCATGTTATAGTATCCACCTTTTTGTTACTATAGTATCTCTTTCAGTGATAGATACTGGCTCAGAGCAGAAGAAATAGGGGAAAGTTGTAAACCAGAGAAAGCAGAGGAGAGACAATGAAGCATTCTTAATAGAGCAACAGGACACTGATTTTGAGGGTCCTGACTCCAAAGCTCATGTTCTTCATTCTTTTATCCTGATGCTTGCAGCAAATTAAGCTTCATAATGACACACTTTTTCATTTATTCCAGTTCTGTCAAGGAAAGAAAAATACAGTTTAATCCCAGGGAAAGGATTGCAGTCAACACAATATAAGGTATATTCTTGGTTTGAAATGCAGGATTATAAATGTTAGAAAAGTGGTTGGCAGATTCACCTGAGGTTTAAGGATAACATTTGTTCGGGTAGTTGATTGTCTTTATCATTCTTTGGATAGCTCGTGACCCAAGCATCTTATGTTCACTTCTCATTGTTTTTTCTTTCTTTGGCTTCAAGACCTTTAATTCAATTATTTCAAGTTCCTGTAGTATTTGGGACTCCGTAGAGTATTATTTTCTTGCTAATTATAGTCCTCTAATTTTGTTGTAATTTGTTTAGTGAACCCTGGATTCCATGGGGTGTTAGTGTTTCAATTCATGCAAGTGATCTGGTAATACCTTACATGTGGCTGTAAGCTCTTAACCTGATAGTTGTTTGATAATCATAATCTTAAGGCCAGTGAATTTAGCTCAGTAAAGAATCTGGTTCCAGTGTTTTTCCCTTTAAGAAACAGGTTGTGTCAGTTTTAATCAGACATGTTCTGGTAATTTTTACAAATAATTTTAGTACTATGAAAATTTATCCATTGTGATAAACACACACTAGATATGTATTTTTCTTCTTGAGGAATATCATGCTTCTTACTAGCAAAAGTTTGATAATTGTGATACTTAAAATAATATTGGATATATGACAATGGCAGTAAAAAAAACTTAGTGATTGTGACTGCTTATTAATCAGTAAAGAGACCATGGAGAAAGAGGCAAAGCTTAAAACATTAGTAGGTTGGTGACTTACCCTTCCTTCAGCCTGTCTCACTGATAATTGTCTGTAGTCTCCAAATAAACTAACAGTGGACCATTCCTCAAACAGAACTTTGAGGATGTAAAGCAGGCCTGAGGCCTGTTAACTATGGTGAGAAGGTGTTGGTATTACGTAGCATAACCTGAGGTTGGAGAGGACCACTTGGGAGCCTGTAACCAAAGCTAGAAGGTAACTTCTGGGATGGATGGAGGTTCCCTTGAAGCAGTGCCAACCCAAATCTACCTCAGGTAAGTAGTTAAGAGTAACTTTTTCAAGATTTCAGACCAAATGAAAATAAAGTATATTCTGTCCATGTACTCCTCTATGCTTTATTGTTTTGTTTACCTTTAATTCTTAAATAAACATTTGTTCTGAAAAACTATTTTTGTCTCCACTATACTATGAGAAATTAACTAGTCCCCTGCATTTACACTGGGGTATTGTACTTAATGATGAATGTGTAGGTGGTAGCCATAACCATTATAGAAGGGCGAAGGCAAAATATCACAAGAAAGATCTTTAGCCCAGTTACTAATATTCTTCCTCTCTGAAACCTCTTGAGCTTAGTTTCCACAGTCTGCACAGCTCTTAGCACGTCTGTCTTCCAGTTTCCTGCTATGCTGGCCCATTAAGCTCTAGTTACAGAATGTAACTGCTTTTCTAGTTCAGAATCCCAAAGTCTGCCACCTTACTTCAGGAAAACCACATGTCAGGTCTGTCACAGCAATAGCCCACTCTCTGGTTTTGTTCTAGTTACATCTCTATTGCTGTGACCATGACCAAGGCAACTTACAAAAGAAAGTTTAATTTGGTTTGCAGTTTCAGAGGGTGACTCCATGATAGCTCACATCTTAATCCACAACCACAAGTCAAAGCTAACTGGGAATCACAAGAGTCTTTTGAAACCTCAAAGCCCCCTCCCAGTCACATACCTCTCCCAGCAAGTTCACATTTCGTAAACCTTCCTAAAAAGTTGTGCCAACTGGGGACTAAGTATTCAAACCACCACAGCTAAGATAACCTGAATGTGGGTCCCCAGTACCTGTGTAAAAATCAGGCACAGTGGTGCTTGTAATCCTAGCAGTGAGAAGGCAGAGATAGGATCCCTGGAGTTCCCTGGCCAGCCAGTCTAGCTATGTTAGGTAAGCTCCAGGTTCAGTGGGAGACCTTGTCTCAAAATTTAGACAGAGATTGAGAACATTCAACATTTATTTCTGGAGTACTAACTTGAAATGGGAATAAGGTGGGCAGGGCAGCTTACTCTCGGCACTCAGAAGGTAGAAATAGGTAGGAGGATGAGGAGTTTCAGCCTGGGCTACATGAATCCCTCAAAAGCCAAGGTGGAAGGACTGTTGGTAGTGACTGGTAACATCAAATTGACAGAACCTGAAGAGGAAGCGACTGTTTTGAACTTTGTACTCCTTCACACCTGTTCTGAAGTTCTGGGCAAGCTTGTTTTCAGAACTCAGTCTTAAGATTGACAAATTGCATAATTATTTGAAAATGAGAAGAACTCTGGAAGTTTTTTTTTTTTTTTAAAACATTTATTTATTTATTCTGTGTGTATGTCTGCAGCCAGAAGAGGGCACCAGACCTCATTCCAGATGGTTGTGAGTCACCATGTGGTTGCCGGGAATTGAACTCAGGACCTTTGGAAGAGCAGGCAATACTCTTAACCACTGAGCCATCTCTCCAGCCCCAACTCTGGAAGTTTTAATGTAGAACTTTTAAGTGGACCTCACATCTCTTCCAAATGAAGGCCTGAAGTCTCACAAGTGAAGGGAATGGGAGCTACTTTAAAGCATGGCAGTTGGCTCAAAGATAGGAATGCCTTAGGAGTCACCTATCACAGCTTAATCTACAGCTTTGTTTTCAGGAAAGCAGTGCTAAGGGAATTACATGATCTGTCTGTGTTAGATGCCCCAGCCCACATTCAGCCCTGTCTACCTACTCATTTGTTCACTTAGTTAACTGTTGCACCAGGAAATAGTATCTAGTAGTCACAGCCATCCTGGCTACTTAAGAGCATACACCTAACCTGTCTTCTCCCAAGGAAATTAGTGCCTTGACTTTATTTGAATATGCCAAACGCTCGCATCTTCCCATCCAAGTACATTGTCTTCATTAACCATTAAAATCTTCCCATGATCTCTACTGATTTATTTTCTTCTTTGAGGGTTTTTCTGTCTTCATAGTGCGTTTAGGTGGCCTTTTAATTCCCAGTTGGGGGGGGGGGGAGTCATTCCTACCCTCCCCAGAGATTACTAGCTTAAAGTATTCACGGTCTTCCTTTCTAAGATACCTTACTCTAAATAGGGGTGCTAGCTGCCTTTAAACCCAAGTGCAGTGTGGTCCTCAGTTCCGCATCTCAGTTGCCTCCACCCCTCATTTTCTTGTACTTAGCAACATAGGATAATATGAATTCTTTTTGTCTTAAGCGAGAATTTCAGCCCAGACTGTTTTCAAACTTTGTAGCCTAGGATGGCCGTGAACTTTAACTATTTCTTTTTTTTTTTCAGTTTTGTAGAAACTACTTTTTTATTTAAAAAAAAAATCTTGTTTTATATACCAATCCCACTTCCCTCTCCCTCTCATTCTTTTGCTCCCCCCACTTTTCTCCCCTTCTACTGAGAGAGGGTGAAGCCTCCCATGAGAAGTCAACAAATTCTATCACTTGAGGTAGGACCAAGGCCAGCCCCCCACATAGGCTGAGCAAGGTATCCCTCCATAGGGAATGGGCTCCAAAGAGCCAGTTCATGCACTAGGGATAAAGCCTGGTTCCCACTGCTAGTGGCCCCACAAACTGCTCAACCCACATAATAAATGTACCCACATTTACAGGGCCTAGTTCGGTTTTATGCAGGTTCCCCAGGTGTCAGTCTGGGGTCAGTGAGCTCCCACTTGCTTGGGTCAGCTGTTTCTGTGGGTATCCCCATCATGGTCTTGGCCCCTTTGCTGATAATATATCTCCTCCTCTATGACTGGACTCCAGGAGTTCAGCCCAGCGCTTATTTGTGGATCTCTGCATCTTCTTCCATCAAGGTAGTCATCAATCTGACTACAGAAGGGCAGTTACGGTACCCTCTCCATGATGCTTAGATTCTTAGCTGAGGTCATCTTTGTGTATTTCTGGGAATTTCCCTAATGCCTGGTTTCTTGCTAGCCCCAAGAATCTGTTTTGAAAGCTCTCCTGCTGGCTATCGTTTTCCGTTTTAACTTTTCCATGTGGGTTTCATATTAATCTCAGCCTTCCCCTCCCTGCTCTCCAATACCACAGGAAAGGATATAAGGACCAACTGCTTGGTACCCCACCAGTCTCAGGCTCCTCTGAAATCTTTGCTAGATACCTTCTTTTAAAAAAATTTTTAACATGTATTGTGAGGTGTGTGTGTGTGTGTGTGTGTGTGTGTGAGAGAGAGAGAGAGAGAGAGAGAGAGAGAGAGAGAGAGAAAGCATGCCACAGTGCATATGTGGAAATTTGCAGGAGTTTGTTCTCTCCTTCCACCTTATGGGTCCTCGAAGTCAAACTCAGGTTGTAACATTAACAGCAAGTGCTTTTACTTGCTGAGCCGTTTTGCTCTGACCCGTTTGCTAAATTCACTCCTGGTTGGCACTTTCCCTCCTTTAACACTTTACACATGTCTTCTCTGCTTTCTTGCCTCTATCACTTTTGAAGAGAAATCGGCTATTAATCTTATTGAAGAATGTGTTTTACTAAATTAATGGCTTCTCTTTTGCTGCTTTTAAAATTCTCTCTTTGGGGTTTGATTGTAATGGGTCTTTTTATCTTATCCTGTTTGGAGTTTGTTGAGATTCTTGAATGTGACTATTCATGAATTTTGTCAAATTTGAGAAGTTTTCAGGATTAGTTCTTCAAATATATCTCCGCCCATCCAGCTCCTCCTTCAGTGTCTCTCATGAAGAACGGCAGCCCAATTGCCACTAGCCACAGGCCATTTAGACTCTACTTTCTGCTCTTTAGAAAGCTTGGCTTTTCATACTTTCTGCTTGTTTTAAAAGTTTCTGTCAGGAACTTAGAGTCTCCTAATCTTCCATCTTCCTCCAAAGGTTTCTTATAGAGCAATTCAGATTCTTGCAGGGAGATGTTTCTGTGTTAATTTTAAAAATTCAACGTCATTGAAGAACTTTACCTCTCCTTCAGCTGAAGAATAATATTTTTTAATTAATAGTAATAATCCCAGCTCCAAAGCCACAGAGAAACCCTGTCTCGAAAAACAAAAAAAAAAATAGTAATAATCCCACAAAAACATTTCAGATTACCAGGTAATACTTAGATAGTGCTTTGTTCATCTAAGACAAAAGAAGCCCTCAAAACAAATTGTAGCAACTTGAAGAAATTGAGGGAAAAGACAGGCGGGGAGGGGAGCAGGAAAACACACTTGGTGGCTGCTCTTTTTGGAAAACTGCTACAAGCTGCAACATCTCGGCCATCTTTCCACTAGGGACTTATCAGAACCAAGAGATCTGATGAAGGCTAAACCAAAAGTCATGGCTTTTGGTGTTATTGCTTTCTGAATAAAGTGGCTGTCCTTTGAGTAGAGTTTTCGCTGTAGCTGACTCCCTTTCTGTTACATATTTGGGAATTAATTCCCACAGTTCAGAACAGTTTCTTTCCCCTATGTAAACACAGAGATCCGCCTTCCTGCAATTATCTTTACCAGCAGGCATTTGGTCAGTGCTTAGGGTCCAGGCATAGAGCATTTCATTCAGATACTCAGAGAGCTCCAAGGGCATAGAATTTCTACCTGCTCAAGTTGCTGCTCTGGTTTTACCTCACTCAAAAGACTCTTAACTCCTTACACTCACCTTCACCTCAGTTTACTGATGACTTTAGTTCAGGAAATTTATGGCTGTGTTTTACTCACAAGGACAGCAAAAGAGATAATTGTCTGCAACCCCGAGGAAGACCCACAACACCCATGAACATAAAGTTGATAACTGCATAGCCTGGAACTCACGATTTAAAGTGCTGGGGCAATAAGTCTAACTCCAGACATTGGCCCATTGAAACTACAGCATTTGGTTTATGTGCTATCTGATCAAGAGCCATCAGCTTCTCCCTGACTGTTTAGACAGGTTGCCTGGTTACCTGGTAGCCTCTATGCTTGCTGGGAGAAAAGAAGTGGCACACTGATTTAAGCTATCAGTGCCCTATTCATAATTTTACTGAAAATAAACCCTTTGGCTCCTAACCATCTAAAAATGTAGCATAGAGCGCTAACCTTCCCCTTTAGAATTCCCTGTGATTTAATTCCTTTCTTAACTTTCTCCATTAAGGAGTTCACTGGATGTGTACTAGCCACTCCCATAGATCTGTGTGTGTGTGTGTGTGTGTGTGTGTGAGAGAGAGAGAGAGAGAGAGAGAGAGAGAGAGAGAGAGAGAACATTATCTGATTTTCTATAGGACAAAAGAATTCCGGTCCTGGAAACTGCTAGGGCTGGGGAATTGCTGGTTTTATATATATCTGACTGAGAATGTTTGTAACATGTAGAACAGGGAACAAGGCAGAACAAGAGAGAACAAGGAAGAATAAAGATTGAGAGAAGAATAAACATGGACAGATGATTCCCGTTGTGAGTAGACTTCTTTTTTACATTTTAATTTATTGTATTTTTTTTTTTTTTGAGACAGGCTTTCTCTGTGTTGCTTTTCTGTCCTGGAACTAGCTCTTGTAGACCAGGCTGGTCTCGAACTTACAGAGATCTGCCTGGCTCTGCCCCCGAGTGCTGGGATTAAAGACGTGCGCCACCACCGCCTGGCTGTGAGTAGACTTCTTTACCCTCACATGTTTAGCCCCCTTTAGTTCATCCTGGCATCTTCAGTTGAACCCATTAGAAAACTCTAGGTCTGCAAACAGTTCTGCTCACACACTTGGATGCAAAGAGAGCCCGGGGTTTTAGTTTACTTGAAAGTATGTAACAGACTCTTGACTGTGAAACCATGCCTGTGAGGGAAATTTTCTCCTAACATTTCCTTACAAGACAGACATAGCAGTTCTTAAGACAGATAAGACAGCTGTACCCTCTTTATATTCCAAAAGCAATTAATTTTTATTGTTGCTAGAACATGTATCTTCGAAACCAAAGGGTTGAACAATGTGGCGATATGATGATGCATTTGCCGTCTCAGGTCTACACATCAATAGCCCAAGTCTCTCTGTTACACCTAGAGTGTTGGCTGTGTATCATCGGGAGAATCCTTTTTTCTTCTATTTCCAGCTTCTAGGTTTCACCTCTTCCACCACTTTTAAAGCTTGAACTGAAGGACCAGTTTCTACTCACATACATCTCTAAATCTCCTGCCATTGAATTATTTTGGATAATAAAGGGAGAGGTTCTCTGTTTTTATTCACTCATCTGATTCTATTGGACTGACCTGGGTAATCCCAGACAGTCTGTCTGTGGTGATGAGGATGACAAATGCCCATCTTAGGCTCGGGTACCTTGAAGACTTGGTCCCCAGTTGGTGGAGCTGTTGGCAGAAGAGGTGCTGCTTTGCTGGAAGAGTCCCAGGGCTCAACTGAGACTTCACCGACTCACTCTGGTTCCTCCTCTCCCTGCCTGGTACTTGCGGTTGAGCTGTGATTTCTCGACTTCCTGCTCTTGCAGCGGGGTCTGAGGCTTTCTTGCCAGCCTTCCACCATTTTGGCCTCTTAGCCCTCTGGAACCCTAAGCTAAATTAAACTCTCTTCTGGACTCTGTGACCTTAACACAGCTACAGAGCCATCTTCCCATGCAAAGCAACTTCTCACTGGCTCCAAGAATTCAGACATGAGGATCTTGGGAAGGGACTTTACAATGTGTACAATCTCAGACAGGAACTGCAATTATGTAAAGGGTGGAGATTTAACAGAACCCCTGTTTTGTCTGTTTAAGCTATTATTCTTAAGCGAGACACTTTTTTTTTTTTTTTTTTTGAGCGTGAACTAAGTAAGAGCAGGATGGGTACTAACTCAGCAGGACCACACCTGGTTGCTGCCTTGTCCTCCCCACCCCCACCCCGAGAGACAGGAAAAAAAAATCCTTTATCCTTTTTGGCCATCAGGGTTTTTCCTTAGCAGATTATCCTGATGTCATTGTGGAAGCATTTGTTTCCTCAGACATTTGAAGACTTCTGAGGCTACAGTTAGAATTGCTAGCTGTGCAATGCCGCTTTGAAGACAGCGCTCCTCGGGGTCGGACTCTGTTTCTTGGACTGCTCCGACAAGTCCCCTGTGTGTCAGGTCCTCCTTAGGACAACAGAAGCTTTTCAGTTCTCACCCAGATCCACCTGACCCCAGACCAGTTTTCTCACAGCCTGGATTCTCCCTGTTCTGGATGAGGCTTAGTCTGTTTCCCAGTTTATTCCAGTACAAATACCAATTCAGCTAACCCAGTCTTCTAGCTACCCACAAAATTGACGTCCGGTTGCTCGTAAGTATGGAACACCAGAAAAAGGAAGTCCAGCATCTTGTATGCCACCTCCCCGTCGGACCCCTTCGTAGAGCGTTCCTGTCCTACGTATCAGAGGAACCAGTAATACACTGGGAGACAATTCCATTCACTGAACCTCTACGTCTCTAAGTTCTATAAAAATTCGCACAGAAAGACGTCCTGTTAGGCAGTTCTCAATCGCAGGGTTCCTAAAATTTCTGCAGTATACCTTTGTCTATGAGCCTAGCTTTAAGAATGTGTTGAAGGGGAAATCATCCAATGAGCAAAAGCTGCCCTCTCTGAGGCTCGAACTCAGGACCTTCAGATTATGAGACTGACGCGCTGCCTACTGCGCTAAGAGGGCTACAGAGGTTAAGGCTTGGTTATAGATTGAATCGAATGTATTCTATTTGTCCCCATTTCCACCGTCAGTCCTCAAGTCTGTATTTCTAGGTGTTTGTTTTAAGGCAGGGATATTTCCAAGAGAACCAACAGAGACTCTCTTAGCCCTGTACCCTTGATAGCCTCACAAGCCCTGAAGTCATGATGTAGGACTGAACAAGGGTGCCGAGTCTGTGCTACAACTTGTCATCTTTCTGTACACATTTTACATCTTCATTGTTCTCAATCTCATTTTCTTTCCCGTGACAGTCCTGCCCTGTTGGAACAGTGCCTATCACTGAATACTTAAAAGTGTAAACAGTTCACATCAGTTCTGGAAGACAGGTGTGCAGGACAGTTCATGCAAACTTGCAGGTTCAACCATTTTTGTCTTGAATAATCCCTCAAAATGTCACACAATGATGTTAGTGTGTGTGTGTGAGTTTTGTTTTTGTTTCTTGTTTCATTTCTTCTTTTCCACATCTATGACCCACAAACCCATTAGAGATCTTGACATTATTTCTCTCAACATATTTTCCCCCCTAAACCTCTGTATCATTCAAATTTTACTGATAAAGCCGAGGCTCAGCAGAACTAATCACTCACTTGTGATTGACAAAGCCGGATGAGAAACAAAACAGGGCTGAACTTTAAATTTTTTTTTCCTTGAAAATTTCATACAGGTTGTCCTAGTTAGGGTTATCTTTGTTGTGATGAAACACCATGACCAGAACAACTTTGGAGGAAAGAGTCTATTTGGTTTACACTTCCACATCACTGTTCATCATCAAAGGATGCCAGGATGGGAGCTCAAGCAGGGCAGAAAACTGGAGGCAGGAGCTGATGCAGAGGCCATTGGGAAGTGTTGCTTACTGGCTTTCAACCTATTGATTGTCTAGCTTGCTTACAGAACCCAGGACCAGCTGCCCAGGGGTGACCCCACCCACAATGGGCTGAACCCTTCTCCATCCATCAGTCACTAAGAAAATGATCATGTTTCAGTATTAATCTCTGAGTTCGAGCCTCAGAGAGGGCAGCTTTTGCTCATTGGATGATTTCCCCTTCAACACATTCTTAAAGCTAGGCTCATAGACAAAGGAATACTGCAGAAATTTTAGGAACCCTGCGATTGAGAACTGCCTAACAGGACGTCTTTCTGTGCGAATTTTTATAGAACTTAGAAGGCTGGCCTACATCCCAATCTTACGGGGACATTTTCTGAATTGAGGTTCCTTTTCCTTCAAGGACTCTAGCTTGTATCAAGTTGACAGAAGCCAGCCAGTGTACAGGTGTACAATGTTTCTTCATCATAAACTCCTTCCACTCTTTCCGACTTCCCTGTGCTGCAATACATCTCCCAATTTCATTAGCTCATGAAGGTGACGCTTTATAGTTGTCATTTTCCAGAAGAAAAGCTTCTGTTTATGTGTCAACATAGACTCAAAAGACCCCCAGAGCAAAGAGAAACAAAGCAAAAATATATGGCAGCTCCACACTGTCTGATCTAGAAGCATTTGTCTTACCAATTTTCTTCCCCCTCCCCTGTCCCCACTTCTCTTTATTTCCTGGGTCTCATAGTCGGCCTGGTCCTTCTCACAGTCTTTCTAAACAGTCAAGTGCCAAGAGAGGAGAGGAAGCAGAGTTCAGTGCCTTCCACAGCTTTTCCTCATGGAAGCAGACTTCTGGGTTAATACTGAAACATGATCATTTTCTCTGAGCATAGCTAGTATCAGGGTAAGGACTTGATTTGTGGAACAGCAAGGTCTACAGTCTTGTCTACATTCCAGGACAGCCAGGACGGCAGAGAGACCCAATCTCAAACAAAAGAAACAAACAAACAAAGGTCTCTGGAATGAAGAAGTGCTAGCCAGGTAATTTAGAAACCTTGAAGTTTCAGGAGAAAAGGTAGACAGAGGACAGGGTCTGAAAAACTGTTGCCTGAGAAAGAAATGTCACATGGGAAGAGTGGGAGGGCATTGTCCTCAGAGTGACTGCTGGGAACAGACAGTAGCCAGTGCCTTCCAGGGAACTGTAAGTGCTTGGGAGCAGGGGTTCAGGACCCTTGTTTATGAGTCTATTTGCTAAGAGGGCAAGAGTGATTGAATGGACTCATGGAATTAGCAGAATGTGTCTTCCATTATGAGTCACATTCCACAGTTGAGAAAGTCAATTGTGGAGATCAGATGGGGGAAAGACACAGGTGTTAAGGGGAGGGCCAGGGACCTGCAGGAGCTCCTGAAGCAAGCCAGCCCTTATATCCACACCCTTTCCAGCACACTGGCTGTGCTATGGATGAGTGGCCTAAATCACATGACTTGTAATTGATTCATTATCTCATGCAGATTCTTTGAACAGGAAAGGATGTTATAATTATAAAACTACCTTGTAGAGGTGGTTAAGAGCACACACTTCTGTGCAGAGTAACAGAATTTGGTTCCCAGCACTTAGTCAGGGAAATCTGATTTCTTCTTCTGCCCCTCCTTATGCATTTGCACACACGTGTACACAGATACACTTGCATCTATAAATTTTTAAATGAATAAAATAATATATACACATTACATTAAAATGAATAAATACACACCACTTTCACTTGCCTTCTATTTATTTACTAAACATTTTTTTTTTAATGACAGGGTTTCTTTGGGTAGCCCTGACCATCTAAACCAACTCTGTAGACCAGGATGGCCTGGAATTCAGAGATCCGTCTGCCTCTGCCTCCTGAGTGCTCAGATTGAAGGTGTGCAGCACCACATGGCCCATTTGCTTTTTAAACCATCAAATACAGCCCAGGGCACAGATCTAAAGAAAGGTAAACCCCTTGAAGGTATTTACCAGAGAGTAAGGCCATAGAAGCCTAGGGTTGTAACAGGGCCCCAGACCATAGTATGCCCTAGACCTTAGCACAGCTGACTCCGTGATGGAAATACCATTCAGGGTGTAGAACTCAGAACAGAGGCAACACCACCTGCAAAAACTGAAAACAAAGACTTAGTCTATCAAAGTACATAGTTCTGGGACAGTCTCTAAATGTGCTAACTTTGGGTTTTTTGTTTGTTTGTTTGTTTTGGTTTTGGGAGTTTTTTTTTTTTTCTGTTCCAGTTTGGTTAAGTGTTCTTGTTAACAGAAGTGTATCAACCCAGAACATGGTTTTTGTGCTTATAAGCTCACCATGAGAAAGACTCAGTGCTGTACTGGGATCAGAACGCCCAGTGTCATCACCAGCTGGCTAATGAAGACTTTCCATTAGCTGAAACCCATGTGAGCCGTCTTCCCTGGGAGCACCTCCACCACAAGGACTAGGGAGGAAAGCACATAACAGGAGCTGGCATTCCCACTTCCCTCATTCTAGATCAGCACCCGTTCTACCCCAGAGCTCACCGCCCCTCAGATTTAGGCTTTTCCAGCACGCAGTTTTTGACTGGTTTGTGGTGCTGGAGATGAAGTCCAGAGAATAGCATAGGCCAGGTCAGCGGCTCTGCATGGCCACTCCTTCTTTAATCTACTATGTGTGACTTCTCTGTTGGGGGGGTGGGGTGGGGTGAGGTCTTTGCTGATTCCCCTTTTCAATTTTAAATCTCCGGATGGAGCCCGTCCCTTTTCATTCAGCAATAACACCAGAGAGGAACCCGGTTGCCTTCATTTCTTTCACACTGCTCAATCCGGTAATGCTTGTCAGAACGGGTCAGCGGCTCTGGAGTCGGTCGCGGCTTTTCCCACGCCCTGGAAAATACTACAAGACTCCAGTGTCTGGAGCCCTAGAAAATGAACCTGAGGTTCCACAGTCTCCCCGATGGAGATTTCCAGATAAGAACCCGGAGTTACGTTTTAGGGTCAGATTTCGCAGGCATTTTAGCAGTACTGAGACAGCTCAACGAGAATCAAGCAGATATTTAGGAATGTTTACTTCCTATGGAGGTGTGAGACAGAACTGATTCATGTTGTCTAACACACGCCAGTGTGATCAGAGTATCTATTTACAAAAAAAAGCTTCCCACGCGAGAGGACCAATATTCTGAAGAACTCTGTCCCGGTCTCCCGAAGAAATTAACTATTATCCCGCTAAGATGCCCTAATCAAGCTCGCTGTGCCCAAGAGTCCCATCTCCACAGACCCTCAGTAGTTTTGAAAAGGGGGTAGATGAGAACCCGAGACGCAATTCCGGCGCTTTCTCTGGAATAACCAGGAAAAGTTTGTAAGGGCCTTGTCAGCCGGATCCACATCTGAATCAGGGCGATGAAATGAGGACCAAGCCGAGCTCTTGGTCCGGCCTTCGGGGACCTTGGCCACAAGGGTCCTGACAGCCTGGCGGTAAAGCCATTTGAGTTTAGAGTGGTGAAGTAGATTGTGACGTTGTAGAAACTGTGCGTCATGCGAAGCGCTTTTTCCGAATCCTTCTTTGTTAGGGTCTCCTATGGTTGTTGCCGCAGCAAGACCCCCAGTTAGGGAACGGGAGGTCCGAGGGTCGGTCCCTCGTGAACAAAATCAACAGGACTGGGTAGGTGGAGGCTGATGACTTGTGTTGACCTCCTCGGAAACACTCCGAGGTCGGGGCGACTTCGAAGTCATAGATATTCCGTATCTTGAAAGCTCCTGGTTGTGGGGACGAGAGGCTCTTTCGGATGTCAAGATGAGGAGGAAACCCAGTCTTCAGGTCCTGCAGCACCGGCTTCATTCAGTCCCGTGAGTGTCGCCTTGGGCTTGTTGCGTTTTTCGGTGAGGCTGTGCAGACGCTAACTCAGACCAAAAGCGCCCAAGGTCAGTGTTTTGGGGGCGACTTGAAAATACTCATTTCACTCTGTGAGTTCTAGGCCAGCCTGGTCTACAAGAGCTAGTGCCAGGAAAGGCTCCAAAGCTACAGAGAAACCCTGTCTCGAAAACTTAAAAAAAAAAAAAAAAACTCATTTCAGAATCGCAAGTTCTCCATTCCTCCGAGACTGCATTATAGGAGGACGGAATGAAAACGGGAGCGCATCCCGGAATACAGAGGCGGAGGACACGACAGCCTGCTCTGTCTCTTCGGTTGCCCGCTGAGACAACTATGACCCGCCCGGAAGCGCAGGCGTCCCCCAAACTTCTGGAACAGCTGCTGGTCTAGCGACGAAGGTAAATCCAAGTTCGAGCTGAGCAGAATTTGGCATCGCTGAGACTTAAGAAAAGCGTGGCTGTGCCGAGAGGACTCTGCCCTGTGACGGGCGGGGTGGCGCTGGTCCTGGACTCACTCGTCCCGCAGGACACCGCGGACCGCGACAGTGGCCAGAGAGACTAAGACCCGCCAGCCGCGACCAGCGCAGGTTCCCCGGGCACGAACCCCACCCGGCCTCGAGTGCCCGCGTCTGCAAGACTAGAGCGATCGATGCCTTAACGGCCTAGAAGAGACGCACGCCGGCGGAGGCCAGCCGCGCACTGCCTCATCCAAATATTTTTTAGCGAATTGAACGAGAAATTCGGTAAAATCGGGAAGGCTATGAGATTGTTGTCACTTGAAGGCAACAGGGAGAACTTCACAGGAGGCGATCTCTGCGAAGGCTAGAGGGCGGGTCGCGGTGTGGGCGGCCACCGGGGTAGTGGACTGGACTGTCCATGGCCAGTATCTCTGGGTCAGGAAACTTTGCAACGTGATATTACTTGCACTCGTTCAGAATATTTTTTCTTCTCAGAGAAATTTTCTACTTGGAACAAGGCGAGTTTCGTAACTTTTTCCAGGTTCAAGAAAAGTTTAAACAAGGAAACAAAGGAACAATAAACACCTAAAATAATCTCAAATCTGAATCAAGCATTTGCTATGTGTAGAGGTCGACAGTTATGTTGACAGTTGGCCGGTTAGCTCAGTTGGTTAGAGCGTGGTGCTAATAACGCCAAGGTCGCGGGTTCGATCCCCGTACGGGCCAAGTTATTTTAGAAGACAGTCCTCAATTCTATCATCTGGAAAGTAGTGAACGCATCTGCAGCTGGAGGAAGACTTTGAGGTCTGAGCAAGTGTACTTGCTTGTCTAGGCTCAGCAATCATCGGAATGTGGCACATACCCTCTTCTGTTTTCAGGTTGAGAACTCTTTTGTTTCATACCTTTGTTCAGAAAACCTTAAACATTGAAACAAATAAAAATCCAAGAGCCCTAATGGCAATTGGCATTTGTATCCTTCCACTTCTGAAGAGGTAACTGAAAGGGTTCGTTTGAGAGGCCGGTTAGCTCAGTTGGTTAGAGTGTGGTGCTAATAACGCCAAGGTCGCGATTTCGATCCCCGTACGGGCCATGTGAGGAACATATTTTTTTACTTTAAAACACACACACAAACACACACACAAAAACAGAATCTAGTCTACTTTAAGTAGTAGTCATTTCAGTCAGAACGCTTTCAAAGCACTTCATCTTTATTGACCCCAGCCCCACAACTGCCGAGTCTTTCTGTGGTTCTAGTGGCCTTAACGCACAGATGGAATCCATCTGGAAGCAGAGCGAAACAACAGAAAAATGTCCCATACGTCCAGTGTCTTTTTCGTCCCTTTTGGTGACCTTCCCCATTCCTTTAGAGAGACACATGATGAGTGTAATGCAACAAATCAGATGTCCTCGGCTATTTCTCCAGACTTTAGTTATCTCTGGGATGGCATCGAATTAGGTAGGGCTTTCCACACTAGGCAAGAACCATGGCATTTAGCCACATTCTCAGACCTTAGATACTGCGAAAGGTCTGTATCGTGAATTTGTGCTCAAAAAAAGGCAGGCAACACAAAAGTCTGTGTGTCCCCCATTTTCTGAGGATTGCTGTAGGTGTGAGAGACTCTCAAGGAGTCTAAAGGTTGGAGGATGTGGGCATCGATCCCACTACCTCTCGCATGCTAAGCGAGCGCTCTACCATTTGAGCTAATCCCCCGGCCTTTTAACTTTTTGCTAATCCCGTGATATTGGTACAATTTTGCATGTACTTTCTTGTATACCATGTAAATCCATGGGTTCTCCTAAAGTTGGCTGCTACTTCATGGCCTAAGAAAGTATACCGGGAGTCAGGTGGCAAATCAGAGATCCGAGATTCTTTTGTGGTAACTGCTCAAAAGTGTAGGGAATGAGTTGAAAATCTGGAAAGAGAAATGAGCAAAAGTGAACTTGTTTCCGCCCGGTCTCGAACCGGGGACCTCTCGCGTGTTAGGCGAGCGTGATAACCACTACACTACGGAAACTTCACATAGTGCCTCCATTTTTCTAGTTTGTAGAAATAGATTCTTTTCATGCCTAGGAGTAATTTTTTTTTTCTGTAAAACAAGTAATTGCCGAAACCCGGGATTGAACCAGGGACCTTTAGATCTTCAGTCCAACGCTCTCCCAACTGAGCTATTTCAGCTTGCCTAGAAAAAATTAAATGATAATCTTTGTTGTATATTTTCGTGCCATTGGTCAGCTAAATCAAAGTAACTAAGGTGACTGCACCTTCCATGTCGTGCTCTTGGCAACTCCCCTCTACTCTGCTAGTGCCAGATGAACACTCCGATTCCACGTTTTAAGTGAAGTCCTGTGGAATTTTTTCCCTCGGTGGATCGATCACCTCACTTGCCATGTCCTCAGCTTCTTGGTTTCGAGTGACGGAACCTCCTTATAACATTGGTCCTTCCCGGAATAATCCTGGGAATTTCCTTCTGTGGATGTGAAGGAGTGAACGACTCGGCAGTCAGGGATTCGTTCCTGTGAACCAGCAAATGTCTCAGAACACCTTGTTCCACTGCTGTGGCTGTGCTCCCACGAGAGGGATGACTTTCTGGCTCTGTTTTCAATTTTATGCTAGAGGAGCTTCATTGATTCTCAGCACACAAAGGGCAGCTCATCGCCTTTTTTAACTTCAGTAGTACGGCTTCTGTCGCCCTCTTTTGACCACCCTGGGCTCTTCATTCAAATACCCATATACATAAGAAATAATTGACCTCTTTATGTGGATTCTCTGAGCCTTCCCTTCCTTTGAGTCAGCCAATGACACAT
This sequence comes from Neodon shergylaensis, assembly GCA_025134845.1. Taxonomy (NCBI): domain Eukaryota; kingdom Metazoa; phylum Chordata; class Mammalia; order Rodentia; family Cricetidae; genus Neodon; species Neodon shergylaensis. Next base: position 64,546 of record JABTXL010012583.1, on the reverse strand, counting down.
AGAAACCTTTTTTACCAAGGACTCCCAGTGGCCACACTGGGCTGAAACAGAGGAAACCCTCCCCCCCCCATCCCACCCTGAAGATTTTGAAACTTGGTAGAGGTCCAGGATCTCCTAGCTCTTTCCCTCTGCCCCCCCTCCACCTTTCCCTGCCCCCAGACTCCCTTTCATCATATCCGATCTCCATTCCATTTGTCCATTAGGGATCAGAAATGCTTTCTATCATGAACCCCCCAGGGACCACACTGAGCTGGGACACAGGTAGGCAATTTTCACTATCCTTCCCACCATGCATTCTGATCTGTCCACACTTCCTCTTATCCTTTAGCAGCTTGCAGGCAAGAGTCTCTCCTCCCAACCTACCTCACTCTGTGGGAATGTTGTTGCCAAACCTGGTCCCCTAGCTCTTTCTCATTGCCCCTCTGATTCTTTCCTCATAGCCTGCCTCCATTCCTTTGTATCACCTACCAACCTGCACAATTCCTTTCTACCAGCAACCCCACAGCTACCACCCTTGCCTTAAAATTCAGAGTGGGCAACAGCAGCCAAAGAACAGAACACCCACCCGACAGGGACAAGATCAGATATCTACCCCCAAGAAATACCTCAAATACCATAACTCCATTGCCTACATGGACAGGCAAGACAGCATGCCTCCTGGAGGAAGCAGCGACCCACTGCAATAGGCCTTCAGAAATGCAATAGAGAGCAAGCATAAGATGGCCTGGGCTGCATGGAGAATGGTCACCACTTCCACTTGATAAAGTTCCAGCATTTTGACATTGCAGACCACACTTCCCTAGCAGAAATTTCTACTTCCATTTTTAATGATTCTCGCTGTATGTAATGGGAGTTCTGTGTGCCTCTTCCTTTGAAAATTTTGTGGGGCTTTGAAGAAGGATGAAAATCTATACAATGGCAGCTTCTTTAAACAAAATAGTTCTTTGGGGAAAGATCCCACCAATGTGGAATCAGATAGCGTGATGTCTCTGCACACAGGATTCCCTGTTGTGTTCCCTGACTACACCAAGAACAGGAAAGTTAGAAATTTACTAACTGGCACACTTGACCTTCAAGGATAAAAATTACAATCCAAAACCTCTCCTCACTATCCACCTCATCAAACAACCAGGAACTGATGTCAATATGATCACCATCAGCAGTTGTGATTGTATTTCTTCAGATGTGATTTGGAATTCTCCACAGTCCTTCCTTGTCACCCACCGCCAACACAAGCAACTAATAGACCCTGGGTAGAAAAGGAGACCTTCTTTCTCTGAGCATGGACCTCAGGGTCTGCTGGTGAGGAGAGAGACAGACCTGAGGTTACATCAAATAGTCCCCTTCATCAGCAGCTTCATGTTAGAAATACTGAGTCTGAGTCTCCAAGCACCCTGCCTCCACTTGCAGCTTTTAAAGACCATAGCATCATTGGAAATTGCACCATGTCGGCTAGTGCTGGATCTGAAGCATCTCATATACAGAATGATGGCGTCCACACCCCCTCTGGTTTTCGTCTAAACAGAGCAGGAACAGTTACGACTGCCCTTTGCCCCTCTCCTCCCACTTGTTTGGGTCCTCAGGCATTCTCTTCTCTCAGAAGTCTTTCCTTCCCGCTCTCCTTTGTTGAGAAGTAACACAGGGGGTTCTCCATTCCCTGAAGAGCAAGTAGATGGTCCTCAAGGTTGTGCTCTGTGCATACCATCCTGTTGTGTCCTTTGCTTCCATCTGGGTCTGCATGTAATGGCTATTCTCGGTTCTCAGTGAAGAACCAAAGTTCCTCCATTTTGTCTTGTTGAAGCTATTTCTCATAAAACATTCCAGTCCTCAGAAATGGCTAGGGGCAAAAGTAACAGGGTAGTCAACTGGAAAGCACAGATAATCACAGAATGTTTCCACCCGGAGATCAGCCGACAAGCAACAGGTGAGGTTCAAAAATAAAATTTCTGAAAAGTCTCTAGACACAAGACAATCAGGATTGAACCCATCACCCCACACCTGCTAATGTCACTTTGCTGGTTTTTGCCTTTAAATAATGCCCTCTAGAAGGTTGGGCTACCTCCACTTGCCACTGCTGTACCCGTTGCTTTGACAAGATCCCTGCCAGCTTGCATTGTGCACACACTAAACCTTGCCTTTGCATTTCGGTGAGTCGGTCTCCCTGGTGGACAAGATAACCACCACACTACGAAAACACCTTCTACAGGCAGCTTGTTACTCTACTATCCAGGACAGTTACAGTCTCCTGCTAAGTTGCCATCCAGAAGTTACATATGTACATCAACAGAAAAATCACAAAGAAAGAAATCAAACCACAGATGGATGAGAGGTGAGTTAATGGTACAGGGAAGCTGTACTGGCTGGTTTTTTTGTGCCAACCTGACACAAGCTACTCTCGTCATAGAGGAAGGAGCCTGAGTTGAGGAAATGCTGCCTTGAGAGCCAGCTGTAAAGCATTCTCTCAATTAGTGAAGTGAGGGAGGAGGGTCCAACCCATGGTGGATGATGTCATCCCTGGGCTGCTGGTTCTGGGTTCTATAAGAAAGCAGGCTGAACAAGCCAGGGGAAGCAAGTCAGTAAGCAGCACCCCTCCATGACTTCTGCATCAGCTCCTGCCTCCAGGTTCCTGCCCTGTTTCAGCTCTGTCCTGATGTCCTCTGGTGATGAACAGCAATGTGGAAACATAAGTTGAACAAACCCTTTCATCCCCAACTTGCTTTTTGGTCATGGTGTTTCATCATAGCAATAGAAACCTTGACTAAGAAGAAATAAGGAGCAAACAGATTCAAAAGTAACAAAACAGCGGTTCCTGGACTTTCTGGTCCCTTTTCTTTGTAGTGGCTTTCCGGCTCCCAGGACCTCCTAGCTAGTCATCAAGTCCAAAACGCAGAGCCGAGGTTCTCACAGACAATATTCTCAGAAGCTGTTCAGACAAAAGCTTGTGCTTGCGTACACCAGTTGCTAAGAGAGAGGTTCTCAACCTGTGGGTCACGACCATTTCGGGGTGTGGGGGTGTTCGAGTCGCCCAAAATAACCGGGGGAAAAGGATATTTACATTATGATTCATAAGAGTAGCAAAATTATAGCTATGAATTAACAATGGAAATATTTTTATGGTTGGGGGTCAGCGCAATATGAACAACTATATTGAAGGGTCTCAGCTTTAGGAAGATTGGGAACCACGGCTCTAAGACAAAGAGACATGATGAGACGGAAGTGGGGTTTGAAGAAACGTGGAGAGTCAACAAATTCCTGATGGCAGTGGGATGGTCAGGTTTCCTTTGCTTGTTCTTATAGAAGATGGAGAATGTGTTCCATTAGGACTGATCCAGAAATAAGGGCTCCATTGAAAAATCCAAGAACAAGAAAAACAATAATGTTTCCGCCCGGTTTCGAACCGGGGACCTCTCGCGTGTGAGGCGAGCGTGATAACCACTACACTACGGAAACTCGCTGTGTCAGTTATTTTACAGTTAACTACAGAAATTGTATACTTTCTAAAGTGCCATTCAGAAACTACAGATCCACATTTACAGAAAGAACTGCAAGGGGAAGGCGACCAAACCAAAGATAAAAGCCATGGTGGAGAGGCGACATGGACCGGGGGAAGATTAATAAATGGGGCTTGGGCGGCGCACCAAGGGGAGAGAGTTCCGGGAGGGAGAAGTGCGGGTGTAGGAATGAATTCCGGGATGGAGACACAGCATCGCAGGGGAACCGCGTGCGAGAAAATCACACGGAGAAAGGAGTCTGATCACCCGTAGACACCTAGAGGAGATCGCTGTTGACACTGGAGAGCTTTTGAGAGAACCCGGACAGGTGACGCAAAATGTCACAGCAACCTGTTAAACAAAGGATTTTCACCTCTCTCTCTCTCTCTCTCTCTCTCTCTCTCTCTCTCTCTCTCTCTCTCAACTTAGAAATGGAAAATTGAGAGTAGTAGAGTGGATTCCACTCAGGCCGAGTTTGTTCAGGCGACGCCGTCGGTGGCAGTGCAAGGCTCCAGTGAGGCGCTGAGCAGCCCTCCAACATGGTTTAGGGGGCAAAGAGACTAGGAAAAGAAAGAGTCTAGAGAGGCCGGCAGCACGGTGTGGATAAGAGAGAAGGACCAGAAGTTCTGACTTAATGTCTGGCCAGAGACGCTTCCGAATATTGTTCAAATGTGCAGTTCTTAAGTCAGTGCAGTTGAGAACATTTCCAAAGCCAAAATCAGCATCTCAAATAGAAACGTGGTTTCAGAGGTAACAATAGACTGGAGGATGTGGGCATCGATCCCACTACCTCTCGCATGCTAAGCGAGCGCTCTACCATTTGAGCTAATCCCCCGATGTCTTGGTTAGTTTTCTTGGACTTTCTTGGAGACCCATTGAACCCACTGGTCCTCAAAGTTTACCTGCTATATCCAGGGCCCATGAAAACATTACAGTGAAAGCAAAACTTAAGAGCCGTGATTCTTATGTGGTAAGGGCCGAAAAATGCTGGGAGTGAGCTGACAGTCTGAAAACAGAAGTCAGGAAAAGTCTTGTTTCTACTGACTTTGAACCACAGCCCTCTTGCATGTTAGGCAAGCGTGATAACCACTAAACTATGGAACTTCCAGCTTGCCAGTATTCATATACATCAGAAATAATTGTACTCTTTCCTGTGGGGCCTCCGAGCCTTCCCTTCAATGACACACAGAAACCCCTTCTACCAAGCACTCCCAGAGGCCACACTGGGCTGAAACAGAGGAAACCCTCCTCCTTATCCCACCCTGGGGACTTTCCTTCTTTGTAGAGGTCCAGGGTTTCCTAGCTCTTTTCCTCTGCCCTCCCCATGACTCCCCCCCCCCACTCTCTTACATCATACCCAATCTCCATTCCATTTGTTAATTAGGGATCAGAAATGCTTTCTATCATGGACCCAGGAATTGAAGATACGATAGAGAAAGTAGATTCATCTGTTAAAGAAAATGTTAAACCCAACAAATGCTTAACACAAAATATCCAGGAAATATGGGACACCATGAAAAGACCAAACTTAGGAATAATAGCGATAGAGGAAGGAGAAGAGGTCCAACTGAAAGGCACAGAAAATTCATTCAACAAAATCATAGAAGAAAACTTTCCTAACCTAAAGAAGGACATGCCTATGAAAGTACAAGAAGCTTACAGAACATCAAATAGACTGAACTAAAAAAAAAAAGTCCCTTTGCCACATACTAATCAAAACACGAAACGTACAGAATAAAAAAGAATATTGAGATCTGCAAAGGAAAAGATCAAGTAACATATAAAAAGCAGATCTATCAGAATCACTTCCAATTTTTCAGTGGAAACAATGAAAGCGAGAAGGTCCTGGACAGGCATCATGCAAACACTAAGAGACCATGGATGCCAGCCCAGACTACTATACCCAGCAAACCTTTCAATCACCATAGAAGGACAAAAGAAGATATTCCATGACAAACCCAGATTTAACCAATACCTAGCCACAAACCCTACACAAAATACTAGAAGGAAAACTCCAACCCAAGGAAATCAGCTACATTCACAAAACATAGGCAGTAGATGATATCACAGCAGCAAACTTCAAAGAAGAGAAACACATGCATAATGCCACCACCATCACCACCACCAACAAAAACAAAAATAATGGGAACTAACAACCACTGGTCATTAATATCTCTTAATGTAAATGAACTCAATTCTCCTATAGAAAGGCACAGGTTAACAGATTGGATATGAAAACAGAATCCATCCTTCTGCTGCATACAAGAAACACACTTCAACCTCTAAGAAAGACATCACCTCAGAGTAAAGGATTGAAAAAGAATTTTCCAATCAAATGAAGCTAAGAAACAAGCTGACGTAGCTATCCTAATAGCTAACAAAAAAGACTTCAAACTAAAATCATTCAAAAGTGATAAAGAAGAACATTTCATATTAGTCACAGGAAAAATCCATCAAGAGAAAATCTCAGTATTGAACATCTATGCCCCAAATACAAGGGCATTCACATTTGTAAAAGAAACATTATTAAAGCTTAAATCCTACACTAAGCCAGAAGGCAGAGAGAGAATATCCAAATTAACAAAATCAGAAATGAAAAGGGGGGCATAACAACAGACACTGAGGAAATTGGGAGAATCATCAGGTCATACTCCACAAAATTGGAAAATTTAAAGGAAATGAACAATTTTCTGGATAAGTACCACACATACCAAAATTAAATCAAGACCAGGTAAACAAATTAAATAGACCTATAACTGCGAAGGAAATAGAAACCATCATCAAAAGTTCCCCCTCCCCTCCAAAAAAAAACAGGGCCAGGTGGTGTCAGAGGAGAATTCTACCAGAATTTTAAAGAAGAGCTAATACCACTACTCCTCAAATTGTTCCACACAATAGAAGCAGAAGTAATGCCACAAACTTGTTTTTACGAGGTTACAGTTGCTCTGATACCCCAACTGCACAAAGATGCAACTAAGAAAGAGAATTACAGACCAATCTCCCTCATGAACATTGATTCAAAAACACTCAATTAAATATTGGCAAACCGAATCCAATAACACACCAGAAATATCATCCACCATGATCAAGTAGGTTTCATCCTAGAGATGCAATGATGGTTTAACATACAAAAATCTGTCAATATAATCCATCATATAAGCAAAATGAAAGAAAAAACACAGGATCATCACATTAGATGCTGAAAAAGCCTTTAACAAAATCCAACACCTCTTCACGATGAAAGTGTTGGAGAGATCAGGGATGCAAGGAACATTCCTAAACATAATAAAGGCAACATACAGTAAGCCATCAGCCAACATCAAACTAAATGGAGAGAAACCCAAAGCAATTCCACTAAAATCAGGAAGAAGAGAAGGATATCCACTCTCTGCATATATATTCAATATAGTACTCAAAATCCTAGATAGAGCAATAAGATGACAAAAGGAGATCAAGGAGATGCAAATTGGAAAGGAAGGAGTCAAACTTTTGCTATTTGCTAATACATAAGTGACCCCAAAAATTTCACCAGGGAACTCCCATAGTTGATAAACACTTTCAGTAATTTGGCAGGATATAAGATTAACTCAAGAAAATCAGTTTCCCTTCTGTACACAGATGATAAACAGACTGAGAAAGAAATCAGAGAAACATTACCCTTCACAATAGCCACAAACAACATAAAATATCTTGGGGGTAACTCTAACCAAACAAGTGAAAGACCTATATGACAAGAACTTTAAGTATTTGAAGAATGAAACTGAAGAGGATATCAGAAAATGGAAGATCTTCCATGCTCATGGATAGGTAGGACTAACATATTAAAAATGGCAATCTTACCAAAAGCAATCTACAGATTCAATGCAATGCCCATCAAAATCCCAGCACAATTCTTCACAGACTTTGAAAGAACAATACTAAATTTCATATGGAGAAAGAAAAAAACCTAGAATAACAAAAACAACCTTTTACAATAAAGGAACATCTGAAGTTATCACCATCCCCGACTTTAGGCTCTGTTATAGAGCTACAGTAATGAAAACAGCTTGTTATTGGCATAAAAACAGACAGGGGGACCAATGAAATTGAATCAAAGACCCTGATATTAATCCACACACCTATGAATTTGACTTTTGACAAAGAAGCTAAAATTATACAATGGAAAAAAGAAAACATCTTCAACAATTGGTCCTGCATAACTGGATGTCAATATGCAGAAGAATGCAAATAGATCCATACTTATCCCCATGTACAAAACTCAAGTCCAAATAGATTAAAGACCTCAGTATAAATCCAACCACACCGAACCTGATAGAAGAGAAAGTGGGAAGAGCCTTCAATGCATGGGCACAGGAGACTACTTCCTAAATATAACCCCAGTAGCACAGACACTGAGATCAACAATTAATAAATGGAACCTCCTGAAACTGAGAAGCTTCTGTAAAGCAAAGGATGTGGTCAACAAGACAAAATGGCTGCCTATAGAATGGGAAAAGATCTTCACCAACCCTACATCTGACAGAGGGCTGATCTCCAAAATATACAAAGAACTCAAGAAACTAGAATTACCAAATAATCCAATTAAAAATGGGGTACAGATCTAAACAGAGAATTCTCAACAAAGGAATATCAAATGGCTGAAAGGCACTTAAGGAAATGCTCAACATCTTTGGTCATCAGGGAAATGCAAATCAAGACAGCTCTGAGATATCATCTTACACCTGTCAGAATGGCTGAGATAAAAAAACACTGATGACAGATTATGCTGGAGAGGATTTGGAGTAAGGGGAACACTCCTCCATTGCCAGTGGGAGTGCAAACTTGTATAGGCATTATGGAAATCAGTATGAAATCAGTCTACCTCAAGACCCAGCAATACCACTTTTGGGAATATATCAAAAAGAGGCACACTCATACCACAAGGGCATTTGCTCAACTATGTTCATAGCAGCATTATTCATCATAGCCAGAACCTGGAAACAATCTAGATGCCCCTCAATTGAAGAATGGATAAAGAAAATGTGGTACATTTACACAGTGGAGTACTACTGAGTGGTAAAAAGAAAAACAATGGCATCTTTAAATTTTCAGGCAAATGGACAGAAGTAAAAAACCATCCTGAGTGAGGTAACCCAGACCCAGAAAGACAAATATAGTAAGTACTCACTCATAAGTGGATACCAGACATTAAGCAAATGATAATCAGCCTACAGTCCACAACCCCAGAAAAGTTAGAACCCTCTTCCAGAAACAGATGAAAACCGATGTAGAGATCCACATCTAACCACTGGGCCGAGCTCCCAGAGTGCAAAAGAAGTGAGGGAGGAGTGTTAATGTGAGCAAAGGGGTCAAGATTATGATAGACTAACCCACAGAATCAGCGACCTATGTTTGTGGGAGATAGCTGACTCCAGACTGACAAACGGAGATCTTGTATAAGACTGAAGTAGGTCCCTGGGTACAAGTGACATGGTGTGGCTTGGGAGTAGATGGAGCCACTGGCAGTGGGACGAGGATCCAACTGTAATACATGAACTGACTTTGTGGAGACATTCTCTATGGAGAGATACCTTGTCAGCCTAGGCGTGAGGGTGGGGTGGGTGGAAGAGGACTTGGTCCTGCTCCATGACGTGATGGAACACAATGAGGTAATGAACTTAGTTGACTTCCAAGGGGAGCCATACCCTCTCTGAGGGGTGGATGGGGGTGGGGTGAGGGGAAGGAGGAAGCAGGAGGAGAGAAGGTAGGGGGAACTGGGGTTGGTATGTAAGAAATATATTAAATACAAAAGAAAATAATAATCCTGAGTGAGGTAACCCAGATGGAAAAGACAAATAGTGTTTGTTTTCTCTTATATATGGATGTTGTTTTGAAGCTTTTGATATGCTTCAAATCTGAATAACTTCAATCTGAATAACTACGGAGATTAGGTACCTAGTACAGGACTAGGGCAGAGGAGAAGATCTCCCAAGGGAGGGGAAATAGAATGCAGGGGGACAAAGAGGAAACTAGGATAGGAAGATACACTAGGTATTTGGACAGAAGATAAGGAGGGTACATGGGGAGAGACAACTAACAGTAAAGACCATTTGAACAACCATGTGGAAAGCTACTAGTGTAGAAGCTTCCTAAAATATACTTATACATGAGAGGAATCTAAATGAGTCACCAATAACGAGGGAGACAGTACCTTAACTAGACATCCAATGACACCAAGTAAAATCTCCAGGACCAGGAATGTTTTACATTTTGTTGAGACATTAACCTAAGGGGCCCCATGGAAACCTTCAAACACCAGAGGCTTCTTCCAAGGGCATCGATTATTCCCCCTCTCAACCTGATGGTTAAGCCATATTGCTGAAGATAGCACTTTTGCAATTGAACATGGAGAAGTCGAGGTGGTTTAGAGAGCGAGCTATGTTCCTCCTCCATACATCAGGACCTCAGGGAAAACCTCAGTTGATCAACCCAGCTCTCAAATATTTCTGAATTTTCTTTACTTTTGAAACATTGCAACCATAGCAACCATTGCACAATGTAGATCACCAGGATTCACTGTTAGAGGAATAAACGAGTGCATGACTGCACAGCCCTCTTTGTGCCTCAGCTGCAGCCATGCATCTTCAGAGCACCAAGTTGAGGAGGGATTTGCCCTGCTCACTCCATCACACAATAGCAAGGAAGAGCAAACATATTCTTGCAGTGCCCAGTGTAGCCTGACTCTCCTCACTACCCATCTCATAAAACAACCAGTAATTGATGTCAATATGATCAGCAGTTGTGATTGTATTTCTTCAGATGTGACTTGGAATTCTCCACAGTCCTTCCTTGTCACCCGCCATCAACGCAAGCAACTAATAGACTCTGGGTAGAAAAGGAGGCCTCCTTCCCCTGAGGATGGACTTCAGGGTCTGCCGGTGAGGAGACAGACAGACCCGAGGTTGCATCAAATAGCCTCTTTCATCAGCAGCTTCATGTTAGAAATACTGAGTCTGAGTCTCCAAGCACCCTGCATCCACTTGCAGCTTTTAAAGACCATAGCATCATTGGAAATTGCACCATGTCGGCTAGTGCTGAATCTGAAGCATCTCATATACAGAATGATGGCGTCCACACCCCCTCTGGTTTTCGTCTAAACAGAGCAGGAACAGTTACGACTGCCCTTTGCCCCTCTCCTCCCACTTGTTTGGGTCCTCTGGCATTCTCTTCCCTCAGAAGTCTTTCCTTCCCGCTCTCCTTTGTTGAGAAGTAACACAGGGGGTTCTCCATTCCCTGAAGAGCAAGTAGATGGTCCTCAAGGTTGTGCTCTGTGCATACCATCCTGTTGTGTCCTTTGCTTCCATCTGGGTCTACACATCTACAGATTTCCCCCTTACAATCCCAAATAACTTAGGGTTTTCATATGCCCTTACTCACGCTAAAAGATACTTTGGATTTATTTCATGAAGTCCAGTTGCATTTTGGCAACAAAAGACTTATGTACATCTGCAATGAAGGCTCAGGAAAATTGCGTACTTTTCTCAGGGTCTCGGAGTTGGGAAGTGGCAAGGCCTGAATTGGGCAACAGGTTGAATATGTAATAATGCTGTCCCAACCCATCTGTCACTGCCTGGTCTCCACAGTAACTCGCCCACGAACACACCAAATATCTATTCTCCCAACCTCCACAGTGCTCCTGGTAATTGTCTCCTACCCCAGTGCTGGAGAGCTCTATCACTCTGGAACTCTGCCAAGGCAGTTCCAGACCAGGTTGGCTTTCAGTCTAGGCTGCAGCTGAGTATGTGCTTCCGTCATAAGTTCTGGAGGAAAGAGAGCAATTTGTCCTTTCGTGGACCGAGCATAGGAACATGCAAATGAGCCCTGTGCAGACACTGAATCCTGTGCCCAGGCACACTCTTTCCTTATTTATGTAGATTGGAAGGTTTCCCACGTGAGGAGTCGAGGTGCAGATGTAAATCTGCAGATTAACTGCAGAACTTTTTTTGTCTCCCCGTTGTTGTTGGTGTCAATGCAGGACTGTGGGAAGCTCCTCCCTACCTGTGAGGCTCAGAACAACCCTCACCAACGTGGAAGAGCGGGTAAAAGGTGGATGAAGAAACGGAAGATTGTAGAGAGGCAGGAAGAGTACTTGCAACGAAGCACGCTGTGGAGGTTTAAGGGAGAAAATCCGAAACCTGGCGGCACAGAAGAGATTCTGAGTCAATGTCTGGCTAGAGAAAGAGAAGGAGCAAAGAGAGACGCTAACAAACAGTTGTTAAAGCACAGACTGACGAGGGCGTGATCGGGATGGAGAACACCTCAGGAGACTGTGCTGAAGTGAGTTCCAACGTTTATTACGCTTTGAGGGTGATGGCTTAAGGCCCATTTTCAGTTCTTAACGCACTGTTGCTAAGTATATTTACAATGCGATCCCTACCTAATTCCAGAAGGTTCTTATTATTCGAAGAGAACCATAGACTCAAATAAACGCATAGAGAGATCTAGAGGTCCAAAAGCGACAAAACAGTTGGAAGATGTGGGCATGCACAATAAGCTCTACCACTTGAGCTAAGCCCCCCCCCCCCAATACTATAATGATTTTGGTCCTTTGTATTTATAGTAGGGCTATCTATCCGTTTGACTGTCAAGTCCCGAAACACAGGCCAAAACTCTCATAGACGATCTGCTCAGAAGCTTTCCAGATCCAGAGCGCCTATGCCAGTTCTCTAAGAGAAACAGAAAAGTGAGGAGAGGGAAAGGGGCGGGGGAAAACCTGGAGAGCCAACACATTCCTGGTGGCCGTGGAATGGCCTGGCTTTGCTTGTTCTTAGAAGAGGACAGAGTATCCGCTCCCTTTGGATTGGTGAAGAAAAGTGGGTGTGTGCTCCCTTGGGAATCTGAGAAGGCAAAGGCAATAAAACAAAACAAACAAATAAAAAAAAAACCCACAAAGACTACTGTTTCTGCCCAGTTTCAAACTGGGAACCTCTATCTGTGAAGCCAGCATGGAACCACTACAGTGAGAAAACACTACAAAACACCTCCTTTCATCCCTTTACAATCCAAGACAGACACTGTGTCCCTGCTAAAGTGCCACCCAGAAGTTACAGATCTACATTAAGGGAGAGAATTGCAAGGAATGCAACCAAACTAGAGATAAAAACCATGGAAAAGGGGAGGCGAGATCCTGGCCTAGGGAAGGAATAGGAAATGTGTTATCAGCGGCTCAGCGAAGGAGAGAACCCAGCCAAGGGAGAAGCACAGGTATAGAAATTCTGGCTCTGAGAAGCAGGGAATCGAGCGCGTGTAAAACAAAGGGAAGGAAGGAGGATGGAAGAGTTCGGACAGTTGGGGACACTTCAAGGAGACCTTTGTCGACGCTGGAGAGCTTTTGAGAGAGAACCCAGGCAGGTGGCTCAAATGATCAGAGCAACGTAATTCCCGTTTTTTCAGATTTCAGAAATGGGAAACCGAGACTAAGTCCCACGAGGGAAGGTTTGTCCACCCGATGCTGTCTGTAGGTGGCAGCGTAGAGAGGTGAGAAACTTCCTGCCTGGGAGGCACAGAACACCCCACCACCACCACCAACGCGGTAGAGTTGGCAAAAGATTACAGGGAACTTAAAGCACGATGTGATGGTTTGAGGGGAAAGTACTTAAACTTCGCAAAGAAGAGGTTGTGACTCAAGTATTTCTTAGATGCGCAGAAGACTGGGTGCTGAAGGGAGCCCCAAAGTTTATATTTTCAGTATGACAGCAAAGGGCGGGATCAACTAGTCCAAAATGCATTTCTAGTCTTCAACATCCAAAGAGTCAAGGGAGTCTATAAAAGAGTAACTGAAGGTCCAAATGGAGAATGTGGGCATCGATCCCACTACCTCTCGCATGCTAAGCGAGCGCTCTACCATTTGAGCTAATTCCCCAATTTTTTCAGCCTCTTCTTGTACTTTCCTTTATGTCCAGTGAATCCAATGGTCTTCACAAAGTTTCCCGCTGTATCCAGGAAAGCATGACAGTCAGTCAAAGCACAAACCAAAGATCCGAAATTCTTACATGGTAACTGCTCAAAAAATGTAGGGAGTGAGCTGAGAGTCTGAGAACAGAAGAGGAAAAAAAAATCTGTTTCCGCCCGATTTCGAACCGGGGACCTCTCGCGTGTTAAGCGAGCGTGATAACCACTACACTACGGAAACCCCTCACAACACAGGCGTTTCCTGGTTTAGGGACATACATTAAAAACTTGCTTAGTAAATGATTTGATGATATTCGTTGTATCACGAAGGTGACTGCCCCCTCCATGCCCAGCTCTTGGTAACCCCACTCTACTCTGCTAGGGACAGCTAAACTCAGATTCCACACTGTAAGTGAAGTCCTGTGGAATTTGTCCCTAGGTAGATCGCTCACTTCACTTTAACACCATGTCCTCAGCTTCTTTGGTTCCGAGTGTCAGAGCCACTTTATATTAACCCTGTTTGGAATAATTCTTCTGTGGATGTGAAGGAGTGAGCGTCTCAGCAGTCAGTACTTCGTTCCTGTGAATCAGCAAATGTCTCAGAACACCTTGTCCCACTACTGTGGCCATGCGCCCACTAGAGGGACACCTTGTCCCACTACTGTGGCTCCATTTTTAATTCCTAAAGGAATTGTCATGCTAGAGGAGATGGCTTTGATTCTCAGCATCCACATGGAGCTCATCTGCATTTTAAACTTCAGTATTAGGGCGTCTGTCGCCCTCTTTTGGCTACACGGGGCATTGCATGCAAATACCTATACACATAAACACACTCTACTGTGGGGCCTCTGAGCCTTCCCTTCCTTTGGGTCAGCCAATGACACACAGAAACCCTCCCCCCCCCCGGGGCCTCCCAGTGTCCATACTGGGCTGAAATTGTGTTTCAGCCCACCTACTCCACCCTGGGGGGCTTCACCTCTTTGTGGAGGTACAGGTCCCTGTTTCCCATTGCCCCTCTGATTTTTTCCTCATAGCCTGTCTCTCTCCATTCCTTTGTACCAACCTGCAGAAGTCCTCCTCACCAGCAACCCCATAGCTACCACCCTTGCCTAGGATCCAGAGTGGGCAACAGCAACCAAAGAACAGAACACCCACCCGACAGGGATAAGATCAGATATCTACCCCAAGAAACACCTCAAATACCATAACTCCATTGCCTACATGGACAGGCAAGACAGCATGCCTCCTGGAGAAAGCTGTGACCTACTGCAATAGGCCTTCAGAAATGCAATAGAGAGGAAGGGAAGCATAAGACCAGGGCTTCAAAACAGCAATTGTGAATATGTTCAAGGATCTGAAAAAAAAAAAAAAAAACCTTACCAAAAACTGTGAAAACTCAAACAGGTGAATGAATGTGGTTTTTTTTTTTTGAATGAAAATGACTCTTATAAGCTCATAGGGAATGACATTATTGGAAAGAATTAGGACATACGACCTTGCTGGAGCAGATGTGGCCTTACTGGAGGAAGTGTGTCTCTGGGGGGTGGGCTCTGAGCTCTCAGAAGTTCTATCCAGGCACAGAAGCTTGCTCAGTCTTTCTGCTGTCTGTGGATCTAGAAGTGGAACACTCAGTTCCTTCCCTAGTACCATATATGCCTGCATGCTACCATGCTTTCCACCACGTCCATAATGGACAAAACCTCTGAGACTGTAAACCAGCCCCAATTAAACACTTTCCTTTATAAGAGTTGCCATGGTCGTGGTGTCTCCTCACAACAATAGAAACCCTAAGACAATGAAATCAGGTAAACATTTCAAGAAATAAAAGTGGAAATAGAATTACTAAAGAAAACCCAAACTGAACCAAAGCTGGAAATGAAACACTTTAGGACGGCAAAGAAAAACCTCAGAGGTAAGCCTTGCCAACAGGTAGCCAAGAGAAAAATCTAAAGACAAGGTAGACTAAATAAATAGCTTAGTCAAAGAAAAGGCTAATTCTAAAAAAAAAACCACAGTCACAAAACACCCATAAAATCTGATCAAAGACCTAGAACATTTTAAAATTTATTCTTCTCTCACATATTACACCCCAACTACAGTTTCCCCTACCTTCTCTCCTCCCAGTCACCGTCCCCCAACCACCCTCCTACCAGGTCCATTTCTCCTGTTTCCCTTCAGAAAATGAGAGGCCTCCCAAGGAAATCAGACAAACATGGCATATCATGTTGTAATAAGACATCCCCTTGTATTAAATGGATGAGGCAACTCAGTAAGAGGAAAACAGTCCCGAAAGCAAGCAAAAGAGTCAGAGAAAGTCCCTGTCTCACAAGAACTGCAAGCTACACAACCATAATATATATGCCGAAGAACTAGGTCAGATTCATACTTGGTCCCTGACTCTCTGTGTGCCCTCCCTGACTCCTCAAGCCTTCCTCCCCAGATTCCCTGAGCTCCACCTAATGTCTGGCTTTGGGTTTCCACGTTTGCTCCCATCAGTTGCTCGATGAAGATTCTCTGATGACAAGTAAGCGAGGCTCCAGTCTACAAGTATAGCAGAGTATCCTTAGGGATCATTTCATGGACCCACCCCCTCCCCCAGTTATGTTTGATTCTATCCCAGGACTCTTGGCTATCCAACCTCTGGTTCCTGGCCCTCTAACAATGTCAGGCACGGACTCCCTCTCACGGTCATTGGTTGGCCACTCCCACAAGGTCTGTGCCATCTTACTCTGCACAGATTGTTTAAGGTCTTTGTGGCTGGGGTGGTGTCTCAGTTCCTCCACCAAATTGGAAACTTACAAGGAATGGATGAATTTATTGATATGTACAACCTATCAAAGTTAAGTCAAGATCAATTTAGACATACCCATAACCTCTAGAAAAATAGAAGTGCCCAAACAAAACAAAGCAAAACCAAACCAAACCAAACCAAATCAAATCAAACCAGGCCCAGAAAGGTTCAGTGCAGAACTGTACCAGCACTTCAAGGAAGAATAAACAACAATATCCCTCAAAATATTCCACAAAATAGTAACTAAAGGAACATTTCCCAAGTTTTTTTCCAAGCTACTACACTGATACCCAAATCACACAAAGACCCAACAATAATTATAGACCAATATCACGTATGGATATAGATGCAAAAATTCTCAACAAAATATTTAGAAACCGAATCCAAGAACATATCGAAAAATTTTCATAGCATGTTCAAAAGGCTTCACCCCAGAGATGCAGGGATGGTTCAATATATGTAAATCAATAAACTTAATCCACTCATAAATAGACTGAAAGACAAGAAACTTTATCATCTCATTAGATGATATATAAAGGGTCCTTGACAATATGTCTTCGTGATAAAAGTCCTGGAGAGATTAGGCATGCGAATGACATACTTCAGTATAATGACAGAATCGGTCCAGAAAAACGGATGTGTATGCCCCATTGAAAACCCGAGAACTTCAGAGATCTCAAAAGAAATAAAAGGAGACCGTTAGATAATGTTCCCGCCCGGTTTCGAACCGGGGACCTCTCGCGTGTGAGGCGAGCGTGATAACCACTACACTACGGAAACACAACATGCAGGTGGTCTTACCATTTTCCCACCCAAGACGGACATTGTATTTTTTTTAGTGTCATCCAGAAGTTACAGATCCACATTAACAGAGAGAACTGCAAGGAAGGCGACCAAACCAAAGATAAAAGCCATGGTGGAGAGGCGACATGGCCCGGGGGAAGATTAATAAATGGGGCTTGGGCGGCGCACCAAGGGGAGAGAGCTCCGGGAGGGAGAAGCGCGGGTGTAGGAATTCCGGGATGGAGACTCAGCGTGCATCGCAGGGGAACCACGTGCGAGAAAATCACACGGAGGGAAGGAGCCTGATCACCTGGAGACACCTCGAGGAGATCGCTGTTGACACTGGAGAGCTTTTGAGAGAACCCGGACAGGTGACGCAAAAAGTCACAGCAACCTGTTAATATAGGATTTACACTTTCTTTAAAACAGAGCTTAGAAAAGGAAAGTTGAGAGCAGTAGAGTGGATTCCACTCAGGCCGAGTTTGTTCAGGCGACGCCTTTGGTGGCAGTGCAGGGCTCCAGTGAGGCGCAGAACAGCCCTCCACCAACATGGTCGAGGGGGCAAAGAGATAGACGAGGAAAAGAAAGATTCCAGTAGAGGCCGGCAGGGAACTTACGGCAGCCGTGGATAAGGAAAAAAATCCTAAGGCTGGTGGCCGAGGAGATGTTCTGACTTAATGTCTGGCAAATGAAGTAACAGAGACTGGTACAAACACTTGGTGAATACACAGAATAACGATGTGGGTGGGGGAAACTTCCAAATGATTGTGCGCTCAAAAGAGGAATAAAATTTACGCCGGAAAGTTGCTAAGGTTAAGGAGGTTAATTTTAATTGAATACATTTCCAATGCTGTAGCAATACCAGAACGTTTGGCACCTCAACAGAAACATGGTTTTACCGGTAACATAAATAACTGGAGGATGTGGGCATCGATCCCACTACCTCTCGCATGCTAAGCGAGCGCTCTACCATTTGAGCTAATCCCCCGATGTTTTTATCAGTTTTCTTGTACTTTCTTGGAGACCCATTGAACCCACTGGTCCTCACAAAGTTACCTGCTATAACCGGGGCCCATGAAACATTACAGTGAAAACAAAACTTAAGAGCCGAGATTCTTATGTGGTAACGGCTGTAGGGAGTGAACTGAGAATCGGAAAACAGGAGAGAAAGTGAAAGAAAGTGAGAGAAAAAGTCTTAACTTTGTTTCCGCCAGGCTTCGGACGTGATGACCGCTACACTATGGAAACTCTCCAAAGGCTCAAAGTTTCCTAGTTTGGAGGCACACATCCAAAACTTGCTTAGTAAGCCGGACAGTGCTAGCTAGCGCAACACTCGGGAGGCAGAGGCAGGCGGATATCTGTGACTCCGAGGCCAACCTGGTCTACAAGAGCTAGTTCTAGGACAGGCTTCTGAGAAACCCTGTCTCGAAAAGTCAATCAACCAAACCAACCAACCAACCAAACAAACAAACAACTTGCTTAGTAAATGGCTTGATAATATTTGTTGTATATATTTGTAAAAAATAAAGCTAAAAGCTAAATCGAGGTAACTAAAATAGAAGGCTGACGTTCTCCATCCCAGCCCTTGGTGAGCCGCTCTACCCTGTTGCTGCCAGCTGAGCACTCGGATTCCAGTTCCTAGGGGGCTGGTACAGCTCACTTAAAAACAGCATGTCCCTGGCTTCATTCAAGTGGTTGCCGCTTAGCTGAATAGCTAACGTTCCATGTTTATCTGCTGTTTTCATCTGTCCTGATGGACAGTAGCTTAATTCCGTATCTGTTTTTTTTTTTTAAGGGTTTCTGTGTTGTTGGGAATAATCCTCCTGAGAATGTGGAGGAGCCAGTGTCTCAGAAGACAAGGATGCTTACCATGGACAGAGCAAGGGTGAGTCAGGCCTGGCGGTGTGCCCTATTGCAAAATTACTAAGGGACTTTTCAGTCTAGGGCCTTTAGCGGCTGTAATAATTTACACCTCATCAAAACTGAGCAAGCATCCTCCTTTCTCCACGCCTCAGGAACACCAGCTCTTTTCTCTTTCCTCTTTCTGGTAGGATAGTAGTGAGGCCTAGGTCACAGGGCTTTGATTCTCATTTTCTTGGTCGCCCATGAACTGGGCACATTTTCAGAGGTCAGTTTGTCAGCTTCTGAAGTCACGAAACATTAATACTGAAGTTCTTCTGGGACAGAACAGTGTGTCTAAAACTGTGTCCCTGAGAGGACATCACAGGGTAAATCGCATTTTATCACTGAGTCATCACCAGGCAGGTGATGACATCTGGAATTGACATTGGCAATTGTTAACATTGCGGTTTCACAATGGCCAAAATCTCAGGCTAAAAGTAAGAGAAGGTTACATTAGGAGTCGTCCCAATGAACATGAGAACTAGGGAAGTAAATGCAGGGAGGGGTATCTCTCAACATCCAATAGGTTGCTTCAGAGATGCAAAGATGGAAGGGGTTTTGGAGGCTCACCTGTCTCTTTTCAACAGGTCAGGCCCTGTTTACCCATAGAGATTCTAAGACAGCTGGAGGCATAGCTGTTATAGGAGGCCTGGTACCAATGTGTTTGAAGCAGAGGAGAACAAGAGTGTGAATTCACAGATGCTTTGCCCCTGAACCAGCACACAAGGGCTAGTGGGAAGGTGGGAGTGGGCAGCCCCAAGCTATGATGTTGGAACTTCTAGCCCAGGAACATATCTTCTCTGCCAACTTTATTTTTAATTTCAACACACACACACACACACCACACCACACACACACACAAAGTTTACTCACCAACAACGATACAATTTACCATTTATAATTCTTGCATACTGTGAAAATAAAAACAAAAGTTTCTCAGAATTTTCAGATAGATTCCTGGCATGCTACTTTTTGAGATTCGGGGCAATACATGCCAGGTATCATCAGAATATTCGAAATTGTGAAATTTTACACATACTCCTAACACTTTTCACTCTCTATTGCTCAAACTGCTAAGATGACTTTTTTAAATAATAAAATAAGTATTGTAGTACAAAGAACTACATCGTACAGGAACGTTCGATGAAAAGCAAATAAAAATATAATTTAAAGAGCCTTCTTAATTAAAACAAACTTGAGGTATACTGTCCTACAAGGCTATAGTACAGCCAGAAGAGAGATGACCCGATCAGTGGTCCAAACTCCAGTCTCCTAAGAACCATTCCCTTATTTGGCCACTGACTGATTCTGAGATTTGATCATTGACTGATTTCCTGAGACAAAATACCAACATCCAACAATCAAAATTCATCATTTGGCGAATACATCCAACCATGATTTACCAGCTCATCCTTGGGCCAGACTAGCCCTTTTTCTCCGTAAAATCCAGTGCTGCGGAAACCCCTGCTCTTGCTTCTCTTGCTTACTTGCACTCCCCGCTGCTGCTGCCTTTGCAGCACCCCACCCCCACATCGCTTGGCCCTGGGATTGAGAATATGTGTGGGTATGTCCTGTGGGACTGTGAGGGGGCTGACCTCCCTTACAGTGGTGATCCTCTCAAGATGTGGATCCCTCCCTCTCTAAGGACAAATCCAGAGAGTCCTCCCAAGTGTGGGAACCCAAAGATTTTCGTGACACGGGTGGAATATAATGATTATAGTCAACACCCCAACTTACCGGCAGAAAGGGAACGCTTTAAACCAGGAACATGTTCATGGCAGGTAAGTGCTCTCAGTGGGCCACATCCGGGCAACAGCAAGAATTTTTTGATTCATAGTCAGGACCGCAGCCTTTCTTAGGTCATTCTTGGACCTTCAACCAACATTCTTGGAACATTCTTGGAACCTTCCCGTACTTTCTCAGTGATCCACTTCCTTAACGTTGTTGACATCTACTGCCTTCCCGACATTTGTCTCCCCTCCAGCTTCTCGGCTTAGCAGATGTAAACAGTCTTCTGTTTCTCATTCTCTTACCTGTATTTTTAGGAAGCAGGGGAGGAGCGAGTGGCAGCTCTCCTGTGCAGAAATCGGGACAAATGCAGGAGTTGGTGCTCTCCTTCTCTCTCAAGGACTCGAGATCAAACTCAGGTCCTGGCGGGAAGGACTTTAACCTGCCGAGTTCTCTCACTGGTCCTAGATCATCTCTCCTGAAGCCCCATTTTCTGACAGATTCAAATCCCTCACCTCACTAGGAGGGAGGAACCTAGAAAGAGTTTCTACGGTCTCCAAACAGGAACCCAGGAGTCTGAAACTGATAGGAACAGGTCTGCCTAGATCTCAGCACTTTGAGGTGGAGTAGGATCGAGAAGTCAAGGCCATCTTGGTCAAGGTAGGCAGACCCAACGTAGGCGAGAACTATGTAGTGAGAGGCCCTATCTTGACGTAAGAAAATGAAAGAAAAATGCCTCATTGGTTGGGTTTTTGTCTGTCCTTCTGGAGAAGAGAGCAAATGCCTCAACTCTGATGCTCTTCACACTGCTTGTTCTGCTGCCCCCCTTTTCCTGGTCCGTTCCTTGGAGCAGCACCCTCAGTGTCTACAGCAACTGCCCTAGGTTAACATCCGAAGCAGAAATGTCAGCATCAGGAAAATGTGATACATTTACACAATGGAGTACTACACAGCAGGAAAAAATAATATCTTGAAATTTGCAGGGAAATGGATGGAGCTAGAAAACATCATATTGAGTCAGATAACCCAGACACAGAAAGACAAATATCATATGTACTCACTCATAAGTGGTTTTTAAACATAAAGCAAAGAAAGCTAGCCTACAAACCACAATCCCTGAGAACTTAGACAACAATGCGGACACTAAGAGAGACCTACATAGATCTAATCTACATGGGAAGTAGAAAAAGACAAGATCTCCTGAGTAAACTGAGAGCATGGGGACCATGAGAGAGGGTTGAAGGGGAGGGGAGAGACAAGGGGGGAGCAGGGAAAAATGTAGAGCTCAATAAAATCAACAGTAAGAAAAGAAGTACCCTTTCTCTAGTCCCCCTTCATTAAAACATGCTTTATTATGGGATCTTTAACACAGATGTCTCTCAAATATCTAGTTTAATTTTAAACGGAGACAGGTAGAATTTCAGACCTAATTCTGGGATGCTTTCCGTAGTTTCAACTCAGGACTTTCACACAGTTGCCTGAGGAATACAGAGCTCTTGTTCACTCCCAGACTGTGTGTGGCGACTGCGCAACATAAGGCAAAGCCCCAGGAACGTTCTAGTCTCTCTGGAACTAAGTACTTTGGCTTCTCTAGCTTTTGTTTGACCGAACCAAAGCAGAAGACAAAACGCAGCTTTTGGGGGATCCCATTTGCCGCCGGGGCTCCACGTCTTCCTAGGGAGTTTTCTTTCACGCCAAGGTAGAGGACAGGGAATGGCTTTGGGAGCCACGCAGATAGCAGCCTCCTCCTGGGTTGTGAAGGCTATACTAGCTAGCCGCTTGGTGGGAAGGCTGGAGGATGTGCAGCTCTCCAACTCGCCACTATCCTTCCGTCTCGGCTTCAGAGTCGCAGTCAGGGCTTCCGTGGTTGAACTCTGTGCGCCTGCACAGCACCACCGTTAGAGCCCGCTCGGGGGTGGGGCGGGGTGAAGGCGACGCTGAATGCATGTCCACTGCGCATCCATACTGTGGTCTAGCAAACGTTGGATGTTGCACGTAGGACGTATAACGAGTGACCGGAAGTATTTTGCGGATGCTCCAGTGGCGCAATCGGTTAGCGCGCGGTACTTATATAGCAGTGTGTGCGCGAGAGCGATGCCGAGGTTGTGAGTTCGAGCCTCACCTGGAGCATTGTTTTCAAGTTTGAGGCAGGATCTTCTAAGTGTGTACACCCTTCTTCTCCTCGTGTTCTTTAACTTGATTTAAAATCAGCCTATACTGGCTTTGTTGTGTTGCTTAGCAATTGGACCTCTGCCTTTCCTACCTTGCTTTCATGCTCTGGCTGGGGAGGAATATATATATATTTTTTTCCCCAGCGCAAACGAAAAGTCACATGATAATGCTGGTCTTGTGGAACGATAGATAAGAGTCTGTTTTAGAACTTCCTGGAAATGTTGAATTAGTTTAAGATTACCTAGTAACAGGCTTCTTTCCTGCTCTTGTTTTAATGTTGTGATACATTAGAACCTTAGGACAAGATGTGCTGTAGTTGTGCCTGTCTAGCATTTGAGATGTTAAGGCAGGAGGATGGCCACTTCTAGATCAGCCGAAGGTACATAGCGAAATCCCATTTTTTTTTTTCGTTCAGGCAGAACGAAGAGAGAATGCACTGGCTGCACTGGCTGCACTTAACATGCACTCCAGCAGGTACCTAACAGACCATCTCTGCAGATCAGGATAAAGCAGCAGAGAGCAGCTAACAACAGTCAGAGCTGCCTTAGTGATTAGCATCATGCAGTCAAGCAACACTGTGGAGCTTGTGCTCAAGGAGAGGATGAAATCTACCCAATAAGAGGGAAGGAAGCCGGTCATACGGGCGAGAACAGTCTGCGTTGTTCCGATTTCTGGACAGGAATTGTTTACAGAAGTGGAGCTGTGACGTCAGAGGGAGCGCTTGTGACGTCTGTAAATACGAGTGCCATGGGCCTGCTGCTCCTTCAAACTTGAAAGATGACATTCCAAAGAACCACAGGAGAGAGGGAAAGTCATTTCATTATGTGTCAGGATGGTAGTGTATAACAATATCCACTATTTACTCTAACTCCAGGTCTGTTCTCACTGTTGTAGCAAAGCAAGTTTGGAACTTAGCAGAAAATTAAAGATACGAAAGAATTTGCCATGATGTCTGTGGTTTAAACTTTGTCCACAGGGTTGCCCTAGGACTGATGGTGACAGCCTGGACCACATGGAGGAGAAAGGAGGAGCAGCTGGGAAGGCTCTGGGCCATCTTTCTCAGACAGACCACAACTTTACAACGGACACCATTGTGGTGGTTTCATTAAGAATGGCCCCCATAGTCTCACATATTTGAATGTTTAGTCACCAGGGAGCGGCAACATTTGAAAGGCTCATAAGGGTGAGTAGGTGTGGCCTTGTTGGAAGAAGTGTGTTACTGGGGGCGGACTTTGAGTTTTCAAAAGCCTATGCAGGAGTAGAGTCTCGGTCTCTGCTTGAGGACCAGGATATAGCTCTCAGCTACTTCTCCAGCTCCCTGGATGCCACCATGCTCCCTGCCATGATGATGATGGACTAAATCTCTGAAAGTGTAAGAGAGTCCCCAATTAAATACTTTCTCTTATAATAGGTGGGGTTTCTTCATAGCAATAGTACAGTGACTAAGGCAGTCAATCCCTCAGGAAGTTTCTGAAATAAAACACTGTGGCTATATTTCTGGTCACTGTCATCCTATCAGAAAAAGCCAAGTGGGTGAGGATAAGGTCCCTGAGAAAAGTATGTGTTATATTTGGATAGTCTCCACACCTCCAGATCCACTACAAGAAAGGGCGATTGTGTAATGTTATTCCACATCATCTGACTTTACACAGCTCTAGGGGAAATCATCTGAGAAACACATGGAGAAATTTCTGTTCATTGTGATGAAAAGAATGGCGTCGGAAGTAAATGTAAATGGTTTTCTCCTGCAAGGTACCTGACCTTATTATTATTATTATTTGCAGTCTTTCTTCTTGTTTTGTTTCCACTGACACCTCAGATATGCATCTAATGTTAAGCACAGTTTGCACACAAATTCCATGCGAATATACCTGTATGCCTTTCCAGAAGACCTTTCTTTGTGTCCTTCATTTCTAAAACCCCTGGTGGCTCTTTTCCCAGACAAATAGGATGTCGAGGATTGTTTAGTGATGGCTTTGAGCAGCATCCCCAGGACCAGCTTAGACGCCCCCTCATCTTTCTCAGTATTTAACCAGTACCAAGGCAGGAAACTAAAGTAGCTCAGGACCCTTTGTGTCACTACCGGTTGCATCGCTGCTAGTCGCAATTCTGCAACCAGGACACCTGCTGGACAATAAAGATTATTACACCTAAAACAATTTACTGGATCTCATAACAGGTAATTAATAAATCAATATGGCAGACTACATTAACATTGAAACTTTTTAGTAACTTTTTTGGCTAATATTATGGATTGTATTCTGCAAGGCTTATATGGTTATGTTGATAAATCCATTTATTTGATATTGGGACTCAGTTTTTTGCTTCATATTATATCCTTAAGAAAGAATCTGGCACTTTTAGAACTTCTAGGAACCCAGTGTTCTCTACTTTAATTTTTTGGCACCTGTTAAAAACGTGGCATAACCTCATATAGAGACATAAATAAAATAAATATTTATATTACAAAACAAACTATTTTATAAGTTAAAGCACAGAGTAATGCAGATCACTTAAAAGTTTTGTGTAATACCGTGTAATCAAGCAAAAAATAAATACATATTCATCATTATAAAGTAAATTCATGATGCACCCAAATGTTTAAAAACATTCTAGTCAAATATGACTGATAAGTTTTAAAAATTAAAGCATAAATATATTTAGAATGATTCACCAATTTTATGTCCAGTGATTATAGCAATAAGTATTTTTCAGAATGGGTCTATCAGAGTCTTAGAATCATGTCAACTTTTTATTGTGTGGCTCTAATTTAAGAAATCAGGCAGCGGATCCTTCATTTAAATGGATGTAGAATCAGATCCTTTTGCAGCTTTTTGGTGACAAACAGCTGGATAGTGTTGTGAGAAGCAACCAGGGCACTGACAAAGAACAGCTGCAAACAAGCTTCAGTCTGCTGCAATCACATTATTTATTCATCTTACAAAAAGGAAGTCAACATTTTTATTCAATATAGAAACTATAGACACTATAATGTGAAAGTTTACTGTGAGTTTGTTTTCTAGTTTATCCCATGTCTGCAGTCTTTATTCCTAAGAACATTCATGAACTTTAAGACCAGTGAAATGTTTCAGGGCATTTAGTTTCTGTGACTGGCGCACTGATTGGGCTTCTCTGAAGTCAGTGCAGAGTACATGTAATTCTTTCACAATTCTGTAAAATCTTTTCTGTGGATGGATGCTTACAGACACTTTGAAGTATTCCAAAATAGCCTTGTGGTACTACCATTTAGTAAGCATCTACCTTCCACCTACCTAGTCTTAGGTTGCCTTGAACTAGCCTTATTTTTTTATGAAAATCATTATAATGTTTAACTTATTTAATGTTTGGATGTATTAAAACATTAAGACAGATTGTGGTGTGGCGGCAAATGCTCAGGCAGGTAGATTACCAGGTCAAGGCCTGGGCTATAAAATGGTTTCCAGAGCAACACATTAAGGCAAATAAACGACAGTGTGAATCTTCACAGGTTGATATGGCAACTTAGCTTATCTGCGAGATTTCAGATTTGTATCAAAAGTATGTTTATTGAAGGTTAATTATAAATCGGTTTTATTTTTAATAATGCAAGGCTTTGGGTAGAAATGTCAGGTGGGGCACTGCCCTGTCCTTCTCACCACATTGCCCACTCTATAAGAAAGATGGAGGATCCACTCTGGAAACAGTCACAAGGTCTTTGGAGAGGCAGCCCTTCCCCTCCTCCACCATGCATCTACTTCAGAGCCCTGGAAAAGGTGGCAGTTTCAGTTAGGGTTCCACAGAGGAACGGAACCAAGGGGATTAAAAAATATTATATATATATATATATATTGTATATAATAAATAGGATATAATATATATGTGCATATGTAATGTTAGAATTTATTAAGTCAGTTTTAAATTAGTAACAAGAGCTAATTCCCTCCGGAGCAGCTGAGAACCCGATATTCACTAGGTCCTTGAGGTTGGGTGCCTTACCAATCGGAGTAGTCTCCCCGTAGCTGTCTCTCCCCGTAGCTGTCTCTCCCCGTAGCTGT
>JABTXL010012583.1:0-37705 GCA_025134845.1 Neodon shergylaensis | reverse complement strand
TCTCCCCGTAGCTGTCTCTCCCCGTAGCTGTCTCTCCCCGTAGCTGTCTCTCCCCGTAGCTGTCTCTCCCTGTAGCTGTCTCTCCCCGTAGCTGTCTCTCCCCATAGCTGTCTCTCCCTATAGCTGTCTTTCACTGGGGATATGACTGGCAGTTCGTCCACAGTCAGGCACCACAGTAGTCCCACTCTGGCTCCAGAAGTCTGGAAGTTTCCTAGACAGCTGCTGGTTCTGCTCTCAGCAAAGGAATCAGCCCCAACAGCAGCAACAGAGCAAAGCAACTTAGAGGCTTGAGGGAAGGGAAAGCAGACACAAGTCAAGAAGCTCTTCCCTCTGACACATCCTTTAAATGTGAACAGTTCCAGTTAGGGACCATCCACAATCGGGGCGGGGCTTCCCACATCAATCAACGCAATCAGAACAACTCTAGGGGAGACTCCTTAATCAGAGGATTGACAAAGAATCTAACCACAATAGTGGTCTTGAATCTATATTATCAAAACAAGGAGCAAAGAGCCGTATTTCAGAGACCCACTGTCTGGCCCACCTTTTGCTTTAGTCTGGAGAGTTTCAACTCTTGGACCCAGGAAGGAGTGTGGCTGCACTGGCTCCCCTCAGGCACAGTACTCAGCTGCAGGAGAGAGCAATTCAATGTCATTCCCTACTGTTTGGTAAGGTCATGCCACCTCGTCTTCACCAAGCAGATCCCCAGTGTTCCCTCCGCACCCTGGTTCCCTTGTCGGTAGGCCAGCAGGGTGTCCTGCACATCGTAAGGAATTCAGGGGCCAAGGGAGTCCTAGCAAACACCGGGATGTTCACTAGAGGCCACAGTGAGTGACTGGGAGCCAGTGGGAGAAACTCCAGTGTTAACAACCTGTCAACAGGCTTCACACATTGGTGTGCCTGTGAGGGGATCAGGGGCATTGTCTCCAGGCCTGCAATGGCATCTTTTGAGAGAGCTTGTTTTCTGGAGTGTCCTGTGCGAGAACTTTAAGGCCTGACCTAGTTATAATTGTCCCACTGCATCGACATGAGTTTTTTAAGCAACTCTGGAATTTAGCTGTGTCATACAGCTGTTGACCAAATTGGCCTTGATGTGGTGATGTCACTCATCTCCTCTTCTGCTTTACTCTCTGTACAAACTCACCTCAGATAAGGGTCATCTCCTCACCTCCGTCTATCCTCTCTTGCTCTCATGCTCTGCCTTTGGAGGCAACATGAAATACTGATTTCTGGCATTAGCTATACAGGCAGCATTTCCCCCGGTGCTAATGAGAAGCTGAAAGTCACATGACAACATTGGTGGAATGGGAAACTGGCAAGAATCCACTTTCCACCTTCCTAGAAACCCTGAATTTAAGATGGCGTGGTGCCAGACTTCTTAAGAAAATGAAATGTATTGTTATATTATCTAATTTAATGTTGTGACACACTAACATATCAAGGCAAGTGGAATTCGGTGGGGGAATGCCTGCAATATCAGCATTTGGGATTTCCAGGCATCTCAATGTCAGCCTCTGCTATGTACTGACTGCCGGGTCACCCTGTGCTGTAGAGAAAACGCAGGTCTTTCAGCTCTAACATTCATCATGGCAAAGCAGTTTACAATGTACATACCCTCAGCTCCTAGAGAATAGACATAGAATGTGATTCCTACACTTCTCAGTGAGCGTGCAAGACATTAGGGACACGGATGTCTCTGCTAATTATAACATAAGGACTGAAACTAGCATAGCCAAATTCTAAAACTGCCTTAATATTTAGTAAAATAGAATCATGTGCCCCTGTGAAACCAGTGTATAAGGAGAGAATGAAATCTACCCAGTAGAAGAAAAGGAAGCAGGCCATTAGAATGAGCACGCTCCAGGTAGCTCTGATTTCTGGAGGGGAATTGTGCGCACACCTGGAGCTGTGAAGGTAGAGGACGCGCTTGTGATGCTCATACAAACGGAGAGCCATGGATCCGCTGCTCCAGCCCATCAGACTCTGAAAGATGACATCTCGAAGCGTCATGAGGGAGAGGAAAAGCCACTTGATTATATGTCTTGATGGCAGCATATAGCAATGGTCAATGAATATTCCAGGTAGAGACATGTTCAAGCTGTTCCCTGATTTGATGTAGAAGAGTAAGTAGGAGCTTATGAGAACATTAACTATCCAAAAGAGGAGGAGAAAGGGGAGGACTTGCCATGAGGTCTGTGGTTTTAGCTTTGTCCAAAAAGTGGTCCTGGGACTGATGGTGACAGCCTGGACCATGCTGAGGAGACAGGTGGTACAGATGGATAAACCCCGTGCCATCCTTGCCAGAAAAACCATAACTTTACAGCCAATATCTCCGAGGAAGTTTCTGAAATAAAACAGTGTGGCTATGTCTGTGATCCCTGTGGTACAAATAATTATCATATTGGAAAAGGCCAAATGAATGAGGATAAGGTCCATGGGCTTTTTCTCAGTCCCCAAAGCAGAAGTGTACACATACCTTATGAATACTATGATATTTCCTACAATTCCAGGTATGGCTAGAGAAAGGAAGACTGTTGCTAGGGTAATGTTATTCCACTTCATCTTCTGACTTCATGCAGTACACTAGGGAAAAACCATCTGAGAAACACGTGTAAGGTTTCTCTGTTTATTATGACGACAAGAGTGGTCTCAAGTTCTTTCCTTGATGATGGATCTTTGTTGTTCTTTTTGGTTTGCTTGGTTTGTTTTTAGTTTTCAGTTTTCAATTCTGGTAGAAATGATGATAATTACAATCAGGTCATAAACTTGATAGTTTCCTGAATTCGCAAAGATCCATCATCCCTCAAGGTCATATGACTATACTCTCTCCAGACAAAAGCTAAATGCATGGCATCACTCTGTCGGTTTTCTAAGCAACACAGTCCTGAGGATTAGCCTGACAGCCTCCTTCCTTTTCCCTCATCACACCCAGTGGGACCTCAGGCTCCTGGACTGTGTTGGTGCCTCATCATGATCCTCTTCATTGCCCCATATGTGACCATCACTCAAATGGTTGTGGAACTAATAAAAGCCTTGCAACTTCTCAAAAAGCTGTTCATGGTCAATGGTCCAGGTTCTCAGAGGAGATGGTATGGTATTCTCTTCCCAAGCCCTTTGATCCTAAATTAGACAGAGGTTAGTGAGGTAGTGGGGGCATGGACATCTAGATCACTGTCCTCCATGTGGAACTAAGTGTGATTAAAGATTATGTTCCAAATCTTTGTGGGTAGAATAATTTTGAATATGATTTCCTGTTTACTCCACTTTATCCTGTTGTTACTCTTTCTCCTGGGATCTCTTCCCCAGCATAACACCAGGAAAACTGTTCCTGTAGAGTCTTAACAAAGGCCTGTCTTGCTGATTGTTTTAAGGTTGGTTCTGTCTAGTGATGCTCTCAGTCAGAAATTCCCCAGCCTGTGAGTCCTCCCTGCTATCTCACACTGTGATTGCTATCTTTTTATGTATGGTATCTCTTTCCCCTGTTCTTTACTTTCTACATTAAAGTCAAAATGATCCTTTGAAGCAGAAACTTCCTCTATTTGTTTCACGCCTCACAAAAGACAGAGAACTTCACATGACAACCTTAATTTTTATCTGTCTTCTACAATTTGTCATCTTCTCCTCATTAAAATTATTTCTGACTTACCTTGAACCTCCTCTTACAAATATAACATTGGCACCTACCTTTCCACAGGAATATGAAATATCCAAGGCTGATCTTTCCCAACTCCATGCGTTAGAACACCACCCTACTTAGTGCTTCGTCTTTAAGGCTTTCCTTTCTGTGTGCCCGCGCTTCTGTTCCCTCCCTATTCCGGCAAAGGAGCAGGCCTCAGAAACACTGGTGCTGCCTGGTGGGGGCGTGGGGAGGGCATAGACTTGTGTCAGCCTCCAGGCAGCACAGGGTTTGAGGGGAATCCACAGAGTCTGAGCAAACTAAGACTTTTTTTTTTTTAATCTGAGGGAGTTAGGGAAAAAGATACTCACATTCTCTCTTGATGGTTTCTTCCTTTCTTCTCAATTCTTCTGTATTCTCTCTATGTTCTTTCATTGTCAATTTAAAAAAAAGGCATTTCATAATGAAATTTTAAGACCCATGGCAGCAGGAAAGTCTAGCTTCTTCTGATGGACTGAACTGGATGGACTGGTCTTGGACCGCAAAGAGCCGTACAGAGGCATATTTATCGATTGTTACATGTGGTAGCCCACATATAACTCAGTTTCTGTCTGGAGTCATTTCTGACTTAAAGAAATCATTTGAGTTCAAGCTTGCCTGCTGTGCTGTTTCCAGTAACCTTGAGGGCTATGAGTAACATCTGTGTTAGCTCATAGGAAGAGCATTTTTGCTCAGATGAAAGAACATATTTTTCTATTAAGATTTGGGCTGTTGTATGCCAGCCAGAGCACTCCTCGTTAGAGAATAGAAGCTGCTTAGCTGAATGAGTTAATGCACCTGCTTGAGCTTCCTCCCAAGGACAGTGCAGGGAGGTGGTCAGCTGCCTGTACCGCTCTTTGTTCTGCCCTTTGCCTGTAATTAGTACATATTCTGGCTAAGAAGTGAACTCGGGGCTATTTGATATTAACCTTAGGTCCTCCCAGTCTATCCTATGTTTTCTTTTTTTTTTAAATTGATTTTTATTGAGCTCTACATTTTTCTCTGCTCCCTATCCTGTCTTCATTTCTCTTAACCTAACATTTCCTCAGCCTCAGAGTCCCCTCTCAGGGTAACCCCAGTGGATTCCTTCCGGATCAATCTCCAACAGCTACACAAGACATTTCCTCATACACATCTTACTGAAAGGGACCATCACAAGCCTCCGTGATTCTAGTCCTTTATTATGCATTGTGTACAATAAATACACAATAATACAAGTACCTCAGTTGTGCCTGAGGTGTCTTGTGACCAAAGTCATGGAATTGGCCACAAGGGGTCCTCAGCAAAACAATAACTGTTTTCCGCAAGGATTCTTCAAGGTCAAGGCACTTCTAAAAAAACAGCTGTTCGGCCTAATTTCTACCCCGTGCAGCGATTCTGCTGAATTCCTACAGAGCACAGGGCAAACTTTTTTTCAGCTAATGATGCACACGGAAACCTGGGACTGCGTCTCCCAGCATTAGCGTCTTTCAGCATTAAGATGAAAGGAATTCGAGTCAGCCTGGCTCCTCGGCTCCAACTGTTCCTCTTAACCATTAATTTGAGCTATGATCTAGGCAGCTCCTTAAGAGAAACTCACAGACTCTGGCTGTGTAACATTTCCTTGTATTTATTTTTATTTATGAAAGCAGCTCTGTATAAGCTAGCATTGTTATTATCAAGAACACAGTACAGCTTAGGGAGGAATCATGCTTTATAATAACCCACAGGTAAAAATGCCCAATAGAATGGGATGTTTCCATGAGAGAAACTCATCTCCTTACAGGCACTGGGGACTCTCCCCACACCCAGTTCAACCATGCCAGATACCAAAGAAAGATAGCAGCAGCAAACAGGACAAGGCAGAGCAGAAGCAAAAGACATTCTGGGGTCTGGGGCCTCGGGGCCTTGCCTAACTGGGATTGATCCATCAGAGTCTCCTGGTGGGTGGACACCTTTAACTTCAGTTGCCACCTGCTGCTCCTTTGACATGGCCACAGGCACACTGGTTTTCTATGTTTTAGGTAAGGGTTAGCGTAATGCCTGATTGAAAACTTTGTAGGTTGCTCAAGGAAGCTGTTGGTTTTAAAACCACTTTAATCACAGAGATGAAATGACAAGCCAATTTGGGGAAAATTTGAGTTGATCTCTTTCTTTAAGCTTGATAAAGCTGAGTAGCCTGGAGAAGTCAATTCATTTTAGATGGTACACTGGGGAAGTAGTCTGCACTTCTCCACTTGTGCAATGATGTAGGATACCAGGCTTCAACCAGTTTAGTGGAGGGCACGGGTTAGCCTTTAAGAAACTCATCAACAATGCTTTATTTTCTCTCAAAATCTGCCTGTATTGATCTGTTCATAATTTGATAGCTTTTCATATGGTCCTATGTGATCACTTATAGCAAAACTTATAGTCGTGAAACTGTCTTTGATTTCCTAAACAGTGTGATATGTGAGTTGAAAAAGCTGCCCCCATACACATAAAGACACACACACACACACACAGACACACACACATCTATTTCAGGGTGATTATTTAGAGATATTTACATACATATTTATTAAACTTTCCCAATTCTTACTCTTAGCATGTAAGAAATAGCAAAGAGTTTGGGCTGGAGAGACGGCTCAGAATTTAAGAGCACTGACTGCTCGTCTAGAGTACCTGGGTTCAGATTCTAGTACCCTTGTGGCTGCTCCCAATGTCTCTAACTGCAGTTTCAGGGGACCTGAAGGCGTCCTCTTGTCTCCATTACACACGCACACAGTGCACAGACATACATGCAGGCAAAACATCCATACACATAAAAAAACAACAAAAAATTGTTTTAAGAAAGGGCTGAAGATGTAACTCAGTAGGTAGAACACTTGCCTAGCATGTATAAGTCCTGGGTCCAATCCCCAGCTGTACATAAAGTCTGGTAGTGAACAACTCTAATCCTAACACTGAGATGCAGGCAGGAAATGCTGACATTCCAGCTCATCCTTAGCTATATAATGACCTGGGAGGCCAGCCTGGGATATATAAGATAAATCCCAAAAGGAAAAAAAATAAATAGAAATAGCAAAGAGCAACCTGTGTGAAACTAATCAAGTCAGGGTTTTCTTTCAGAAATGGGTCATGGACTCTGGGGACCAATGCCAGGCCCAGAGGCATGAGAGAGAAATCCATAAACTAGAAAAGGATAAATTGTAAAACTGACAAGCTCAAGTTTGGGACCAATTATCCCGTCTGTCAAACTCCATCTTTCCTAACCGCTCTGTGCCTGGCTTTGAACATTTTGCTTGACTCCTTTAAGAATCACTAATGTAGGGATGGTGCTTGGTGTCATTCACGTGTGTTGTGAGAATCAGCGGAGCCTGTCCAGTGTTAACCACGCTCTAATGCATTGTTCTGCGATTTGTGTCATGTCAGATTCCCCCACGATTCTCTGCACTGTCCACTGTGTTATGTTCTGAGTCTGGGCAGGAAAGCTGCAGGAATAATAAAACCAGAACAAATAAGGGCAAAGCCCCCTGCCCCTTTCTGAGAGATGAGAGGGCACCAGATCTAAGATACTGTACAGTAGAAGCTTTTTCTCCTGTGAGGACAGCACAAAGCCTGGAGAAACTGCAGAGAGGAAAAGCTTCCTCACACTCAAGCTGAAATCTCAGCCTGTGTCTGCTCTACCTGTCTGGGCTGTCATGAGCATCTCTGGCTCAGTGTGCCCCATGCAGCTGCACAAGGCTCCCTCATGGACATGGAAACAATTCTGCACTGCAGGTGGGAATGAGAACCTGCTTTCTCCCTGGATCCTGTCACCTTTCTTTCTCACAGTGACAGAGGAACCCAGACCCTTCTCTTCAACCAACTTCCCTCCCCATTCCTACCTTACAGCCTCTCTGTCAAGGTGAAAGGCAGCTTCAGTCCACTGTGACTTGATGGAACACTTACCTGTGGAGTCTGTGCAGGGCTCAGAGTGGGTGTTCTCACACCACAGCCAGGCTCTGTTTATCATCCTTAAGCCCTGTGTTCCCAGCAACTGTCACTGCTGTTAGGATGTCACCATCAGGAGTTTGGCTTCTCTAGAGGAAAGGGCTCCTGATGCACGTGTCCTTCCTGGTTGCCAGCTCTGTGCTCTCCCTGGTGGCCTGCCATTTGTTGAGGCTAAAACTTTCTGTTCCTAATTACAGTCCCTGTGTGGTGACAAGGAGGGCTGTGAGGATGAATGGCACCCTGGGTTCCTGGCTCCTGGGAAATTGTCCTCCACTTACCCCAAGTCAGTTAGTGAATTGGTAGAAACTTCTGAGAGGCTGAACACCAGGACTGGAGAGATGGCTAAGTGGTTAAGAGCAATTGCTGCTCCTGAGGAGGACCCAGTCAATTTCTGCACCCTGTAACCCATAACTCCAATTCCAGAGGATTCAATATTCTCTTGTGACCTCCATGTGTATCTCACACATGTGGAACACATACATAAATGCAGGCAAAACATACAGATAAAATGATTAAAAATAAAAATAGTTAAGATGAATCCATCTAATAAAAATAGAGGTTTCAAGAAAAATAAAAAGAAGTTCAGTAAATCAAGAGCAAAGAAGTTCAAGGGCTAGAGCCAGGGGCTGATTTTCAGGTGTGGTGTCCAGGGTGGAGCTGCAGGGGACAGTCCGGAGTCTGTCTGTTGCTCTGAGTGCTGACTCTGTGCAGAGCAGTCAACTCCTCTCCTGGCCAAGTTCTCCCTTTCTCCTCTCCTTTGGATGTAATTCTTTAGACTGATGTTCACAGTGAAACAATGGACTCGTGTCTCTTGAAGACCAGTTGCTCAGTTATTGTCCAGATCACATGGAGAAGGGTTATATATATTTAACTCTAAGCTGCACACACCAGTTCTGGGTCTCTAACAGCAAACAGCTCGAGGTATGAAGTCTTTAGTTCTCATTTTCCCTTAGAAAGCAGAGGAGATCCAAGGAGAGAGCCTCCGACTCACCCACTATGCACACAGACAATCATGAAGAGCAACTTAGCTCACACTTTTCCACGTCCATGGCTCCTTTTCCTTCCCAGGGTCTATCCACTTCTTGGTGTGAAGGAGTGCACTGGGGTGGTCATATCCGGGAACTAATATTCAGGAGACTGTTTTTCCCAACCATAGAAGCATCTGTGCTTGTGTTAGGTGAGGTGGATAAGTGAGATGGGGGTGATAAGGAAAGAAGGCTCCTAATTTTGCCAGAGACACCCTGTGGTATCTAAGCCCTGGGTCTGTCCTTCACTCTCCTGAAAGGGAGGCTCTGGCCTGTCTGCTGCATCAGCCTGTCTCTTACTGAGACTTCATAGCAGTCTCTGTCAACAAATGGCACCAACGTGGGCAACTACATCCACATAAAACTTGAGAGGATTTGGGAAATAATTCTAGATACAAAAGAAAGAGTTCAGCATAGCTTCTTGGTAGCAGCATTTCTTTGGGTGGTCTCTATTAGAGGCACGTGCATCTCATTTAAGAGAGGCTTCCTGATGCAGCTTTAGCTGCTAAAACCTTGCAGCTCTTTTAAGAGCCCTGTCACCAAACACTTAAATGGTGTTTATGAATCACCGACAGCATGTTTTTTGGTGGTGGCAGGGACCTTGAAACTCCATAGAGCTGTGGCAATAAACATGGCTCCCACCAGTACCTTTGCTACGAAAGGCGAAGACTTTCAGAAAGCTAAGGAATGGTGTGGATCCAGACATCAAAGCCATGGCTTTAATCCTAGCCATATCACTTAGCAAATTAGACTCATGTGGTCAGAAAAAGAGAGGTATACAGTAAAGATACATTTGGATTAAAAAAAAACCTCTAAATGATTTACAGTGTGTTTAAAAATATATGTAGGCTTGGGAGAGAAAAGAAAAAGGATAAAGTCCTTAAAAAAAGAAAGAGTAGTTGGGTGTGGTAGCACACACCTTTAATTCCAGCACTTAGGAGGCAGAGGCAGGCAGATTTCTGTGAGTTCAAGGACATTCTTGTCTATAGAGTGAGTTCCAGGACAGTTAAAGATGCACAGAGAAACCCTGTCCCAATAGATCAGGTTGTCTGGCAAAATATAACCATAATAACCCAGAATCCAAGCTGTTACAGAGGTTTTAGTCATGTGACACAGCTGAAAAA
The DNA here is from genome assembly GCA_025134845.1 of Neodon shergylaensis. NCBI lineage: Eukaryota > Metazoa > Chordata > Mammalia > Rodentia > Cricetidae > Neodon > Neodon shergylaensis. Next base: position 27,947 of record JABTXL010012583.1, on the reverse strand, counting down.
TAGTTGTGGATATAATCATTGAAAATAAAATTGTAGTATTCTTAGATGTAGGTGGATTTTTCCATCTAGATTGCCGATCAGATTTATCCTGCCAGCTGTTGCCCAAATAACCACAGAGACTTATTATTAATTATAAATGCTCAACCAATAGCTCAGGCTTCTTATTAGCCAACTCTCACATTTTAAATTAACCCATATTTCTTAGCTACACTCTGCCACCTGGCTTGGTACCTTTTCTCAGTGCAGCAAGCTCATCTCCTGCTTCCTCTTCATCTCCCTGAGACTCCCGAGACTCCTCCCCTCCTTCAAGCTTTCTGCCTGCCAGTCCCACCTAACCTCTACCTGTCCACATATTGGCCAGGCAGTTCTTTATTAAATCAATCACAGTGACCTATATACACAGTGTAAAGAAATATTGCACATTAGAGGTAGGCTTATGCCTTAATTTTTAAAAACTTAAGTGTCACATCTGATATCCTTCATTTAAATTAGTGTAGAATCAGACCCTCCGCAGCTCTGGTGACAAACAGCTGGATAGTGTTGTGCAGAGCACCTGGCATTAACAAAAGGCAGCTGCAAACAAGCCTCCGTCTCTTTTCTTTTCTTTTTTCTTTTTTCTCTTAAAGGTGAACCCTTTATTGAAAACTTGAAACACTCTTCCCATCACACCTTCATCAAAGCTCTTAGGTAGCCTGCACAGAAAACTGAGCTTTTCAACACAGAGGGTCCGTCTCCATCCAATCATCCTTATTTATTCATTTTGAAAAAGGCAATCCACATTTTATTACTCAGCACAGAAGCTATAGACAGATAAAACATAAAATGGTATTTATTAACCAGTTTATCTTTTATGTACAATGTTTATTCCTGCAGAGAATGTTCACAAATATAAGACCAGTGGGAAGTTTCAGGGCATTTAAGTGCAGTGACTGAGCACTGGTCGTCTAGTGACTGCCTGCACAGCACATGTCGGCCTCTCACAATTCTGTAAAGTCTTTTATGTGGGTGGAATCTTACAGACACTTTGAGGAATCCCCAAATAGACCTGTGGGACTAACATTTAACAAACATAGTATCAGGAACAAGATATGGAATTTCTTGGACTAGCGTGACTAAATCACTATTTGATAAAATTTACCAGATTCATCTTTGTGTTTCCAGTCATGGAGTAGTAAACCAATTTTACAAATCCTTATTAAGGCCACTTTCTCAGTGCCTGAAAGCTGGTTCACTTAAGAGCACTAGCTGGTTTTGTTGAGGATGCAGGTTCAATTCCTAGTAACCATATTTTGGTTCAGAACCATAAGTCTTACTCCAGTCAGTAACAGGTCATTTATGATCTCTCCCATTCTCTAGAGGCACCAGGCACACACACAAGCTATACAAACATAATGCAGTCAAACTATTCATACACAAGGAATGAATACAAATATAAAAAGTTAAATAAAATAAAATTTCTTCCCCATGTGGTCACAGAGAGAATGAATTTTTGATATCACTATAATTTGCTAAGGTCTTTCTCTCACTTTGCTCAAGTCTTGAGTCTCTCAGAAGATTGTCTGAGAATAAACATATGCTTAAACTGCTGTGTGAGATTTTGTCTTCCCTACAACATTGTAGAACTGAGAGTTCTTTCACACTCGTTGAACATAATAATGAGAGAGTTTCTCGAATTCTCTCACTGAACATGCCAACACTTAGACAGAAGCCCATCCCTGTGAATCAACACAACAGGGCTAAAAGTTGCATAACCAAGAGCAAGAAATTTTTGAGTATTTACTACCCAATAATTGACCACTAATGAGAGACTTAAAAATAGAGAAAAAGCACAGTCAGTCCAATAGAAGAAAACAAAACAGAGCATCAAAAGGAGGACACTCTGAGCAGCTCTCAGCTCAGGGGGAGTTCTGTAGAGAAGCTTGGAGTTCTGGAGGTGGAGGACATGCTGGTGGTGCTTGTGGAGAAGAAGTACCATGTAGCCACTGGCCCCTCCCATGGCTCCCTGAAACACAGCATCTCTCAAGGCCATGAGAGGGAGAACAAGCCATTTTGTTTTCTGACTTTCTAGCATAAAATGACAATAGTTGTCACCATTCTTAAGCTCTGATATATTCAGGTTTGTACTCGTGATGGAATAAATTAGGTTCATACCTATTAAAGCGTTGAGTATCCAAAAGAATAAAAAGAATGGAAGGATATGCCATGCAGACTGTGGTCTGAGCCTCCTCCACCCAGATGCTCTGGGACTGATGATGATGGCCTGGACCACAGTGAGGAGACTGCTGGTGCAGATGGAGACCCCACGGGAAACCCTTGACAGGTAAACAATGATCTTACATCCTATGTCATCTAGGAAGTTTATTAAACCAAAAACTGCTATTGGCGCTGGCAATCCTCTTGCAAGAAGGATTATGATGTTTGTAAAAGCCAAGTGGATGAGAATAAGGTGTATGGGTTTCTTCTCAGGGCCTCCTGACCAAATGAACATATAATTCACAGAAACGAAAATATTCCCCAGAGTGCCAACCATCGTCATGAAGAGGAAAATGGTTTCCTTTATGAAATTCAAAACCATTTTTAGGTAGAAAAACTGCTGCAAACATTTTTCAAGAAAGCATCAGAAATGTTAGACATGGACCTGAAAAGTGCACTTTTCACAATAGCATTTTCTAGTGTACAAGAGGCAGCAGTGGACATATGTAATATTGCAGATTAGGTCCTTGAAAAGCCTGCTTTTCCCCAGCGCGGACCCCGGGATATTGTGTGTGCTCTGACAGCTGAGTTTAGTAACTGTTATTCAAAACTAAAGTTTTTAAGAAGGTTTTTATTTATGAGCTCTACACTAGCAAAAATGACTTGTTCAAGTTGTGTGTGTGTGTGTTTCTGTCTGTCTGTCTGACTGTCTGTCTGCATGGATTATCCTGATTAACTCTAAGCATAGCTGAATTGAACTCCATTGTCTCCATCCAAAAATTCTTCCTCTGTTTCTCACTATATTTCATTTTCTTCACCCAATTCCCCAAATCTGAGGCTCTTGCTGATACTGTCTGCCTTCCCCACATCACACTTATAGACACTGGGAACCCTGCTGGGTCAGCACCTGTAACATCTCTCAGATCTGCTAACTTTACCCTCCACCCTGCCCCTTCTTTGTTTAATATTCCTTTATATTCCCTGCTTTTTGACTAATTGAACAATTTCTAGATTTGTCTTTGGCATCAAAGCGTCAAAACTTCTATTTCACCATCCTAATAATTTAAAATTTGTTTATTGACCATTCTATGACTTCACTGCATAAATATGTGTACTGGTTATTTTTTAAGGTAGTCCTCAATGTCAAATCAAATTGTGTGACCTTTCAGTTTAGGACATGATAGTAAAAGCTGAGTCATAACAAGATAGCTGAAAAACTCATGTACCCACCTGGTAGTAGCTGGGGAGTGTGTCTAGCAGAAGACCGTGGTGCTTCTTAGGAGAGGGTGTATGAGAGACCTATGACCCCAGTGGATGAATTCAGGACATTTGTGACTCCAGTGAGTGACCTCAGGGCATCTCAGGGAGCATGGACCGGCTCTCCACCAGGTGAGCAGATGAGGAGGATGGAAGAAACGGATTAATGAGGTGTTAGGTGCAGCCGTAAGTTGAATGCAGTCATTAGACTTATGACTCCTCAGTATTGGCTACGTACAGTACAGTGATTTAGGCATACTGGGATGAGTAAGATTCTCCCATTAAAGAAGTCATGGTGGCCTTTGCTTCTGTGGGACCTTGTGAGCAGAAGTTATGTCAGCTTGTTTGAAAATGTGCTTCTCTGCCTGTCCCCCCCCCCCCCCCCCGCTTATCAGGCAGGCTGCATTGCTCCACATTGGTCTGAGCTGATTCCAGAATTCAGATCTCGACAGGATGTCATTCAGAGCGCCCTCCTCATTTCTCAGGGATTTGTGGTAAGCATTGGCACCTTTTCTACAAGAAGAGGAGTCTGCATGTTTCATGAGTTTGTGTGTTCTGAGTACTTGGAATGCCTCTGTTCACACTGTGCTTCTTCCTGTGAAACCCACAGGTTTGTTTTAAATGTCTATGTCTTCATGATATCACCTGTGTCCTGTATAAACTGAGCTGTGTTTCCAGGTTTGGGTTTATGTTGCCGCATGGCTCTAGAAATGTCAGTTATTGTTTTTCAACTGCTCCTCTGACAGAGGGGTAATTATTGCCTGTATTATCGGTGCATCCTAGAAATCATAGTAGCACCCCAAGTATCTGCACAGAATGAAATACGCTCCAGACATTAATACCAAGCACATCAGCATTCATCAGCACATTTACAATAAATATTAAATATTTAGTCAGAGGTTGGAATCTCTAAAAATCCCTTCAATAATTTACCCTAAATCTTGATGGGAAATATTATCATTTTTCTGTTTCTTTAATGTTTGATTTCCTGAGAATTCCTACTTTCCTGCTCTTCTCTTTTTTCCTTCAAAGTTTCAATCACATTTCAGAACAGATTCTGATGTTCTAATAAAGGATTTCTTCTACTGGAATGCACTGTCCCAGGAGGGAGACATTATTTCCACATTATAATGGGCAATGCTATAGGAAACTAATTTAAAAGACAGGATGGACTTATGGATGATCCCTTGTCTGGGAATAAACCCCAATAACCTGATGTAGGTTACATCCATCTTTCCTAGTTTTCTAAAAACAAGCAAACAAAAGCAAAACAGATTATTTGTCTTTGCTGCTTAGCAGTGGAACAAAACTAAAATGAGCTATTATTTCAAGATGCTCTAGTTCACAGTCTTCATCCTTTGTAGCAGGAAATCTCAAGATGGTAATAGTAACTCATACACTTACTGGTTTATGTTTCTCCAAACCCAGTAGGCATACAAAGACTGTACCGGATATAAGTATGTATCATATTATGTGATAGACTGCAGAGACAAAGAATGGATACAGAGGAAAAACCATCTGTAAATTAGGAGTTATGATGTTATTATAAAAGAAAACACCTGCCAATATTTGAAAAGTGGAAATGCATCAAACCTGAAAAGGATCAATGTTACAAACGCTAGTGATACTGTAGGAGTCACAATGCTGGCAAACACGGTGGCTAAAACAAGAAAATTTATTTTTCTTTTGTCTTGTTATTTTTGAGACAGAGTCTCAATAATTCCCTTGCCTCAGTCTCTCTAGTGCTGACATTACAGGAGTGTTGTCATGATTTTCTCCAGGGTTTGACAGACATCTGAAAATGGTCTATATACTATTGATTCCTTTAAGAAAAAACAAGAAAGAAACCGTAATCAATGGGCCAGCCAGAGCTCTGTCATAGTACTCCAGTCTGAGGATGGAGAGTGATTCCTCAGCATTTCTTTTCCATCTCTGTAAGTCCAGGAACTAGTCTCCTTTGATCTTTCTGGAGCCAGGGACCAGCCTTCTCAGGGACAGAAGGAAAGTGGAGGTCCTGAAGATCACAAAGCCTCTCAACTGCTCCCTGGATTAGTCAGAAAGAATCTTCAGCTTTAATGAAATTCCCCATGGCACAGCAGGGGGAATTGAAGATCTTACCTCCATGTACTCACCTGGACTTCTGTGATACAGACAGGATCTGGAGTAGCTCTGGGAGGGTGACACTGCCTGGTCATATTTGTACTTCAGGATTTGTGGGCTCTTGGCTTCTATCAGGAATTGCAGACTTCAAGTTTCATATGGTCACAGTGTCAGGGGAAGGAAGGCCTCTGCAGAGCCCTGGTCCCTGAAGTACAGCTTTTCCATTTCCACAATTACTACATCTGCTTTGCTCAGAGATTATTTCAAGCCTAATTAGGGTTTAATTATTCTAGAGGAAGGATGTGAGTTGAGAAAATGAACGACTAACTAAGTTTCTGTGTACGGAGCTCCCTGAATCTCTTGAGTGTTTTTCATCTTTTCAGTGTGCCAAGTTGTGGTCTGAATGGCAGACCAAATCATTTCTGCCCTTCTAAATTCTATCTTAAACAGGAGTAAAATAAATAATTCTCAGCTCTAGGCATTCTGCTTACTAAGTAAATTCCAAACATGATCCAGGACACGTTTAGAGTCCCTGTGCCAAGCTATGACTTGACAGAAGACCAACTTATGATGCACAGATCAAGTCACTGGCTTTCATTTTTAAATCCATTCCTAGACTGGATTAGAATGAATGCTGCCCAACACTGGGGATTCATGTGCAAGTCCCACACATGGACTAGAACAAGTTGAGAGTCCTTTGTTCTACCTTTCCCTGTTGTAGCGACGGTCTTCGTTGTAACTGATTCTTTCATTCCTTCACATTAAATGTCATATGGGACTTGAAATTAACATTTTATTGGTCTCATTCCAAAAGCAACATTTACTTACTATAAAACTTCAATGACATTTCTAAAACTTACGTGTTCCCAAGAGTTGAGTTTCCATGCACATTTTATCCTAGTTCCTAAGTGGCCCTACCCAGCACAGATGAAAAATGATGTAGATAAATATACAGGGATAAGACTAGAAGCAATGACATCATTATTTTGTTCTTGAAGAGAAAGCACCATTGGGTTGACATAGGAGATGAGTTCGAGGTCATGGCTCTTACTCTGTGCTCTGCATGATGGTGTCTCCATACATATAGGTGCATCTGACACATACTAGAAGCTAAAAATGCTCCTTCTGTAAATGAAATGACAGCTTTTGAGGAAACCAGAATTTCTGTCCTCTCTATTGAATGTGGAATCCAGGACTAGGAAAACTAAGTTGTATATTACATATGTCATAGTAGGCAGAAATTGAAAAAAAAAACAAATTGGTTGTTGGCCAAAGGAGCTTATGAAATCCCCAAACAATCCAGGCTATTATCAAGACTCTAGGTTTCTCCCCACAAACTGAGTCCAAGGCTCCATTGCTTAACACCTCATGATACTACTCACTGGACTTGGAGACATCAAGCAATGCCTAAAGAGACTTCACTTCTATGTTCCAGTATCTTGCTGTAGGAAGGTACTCTGCATTCTGTCAAAAGACAAACATACACACAAACCCATCCACAAACCCTCTGTCTACAATAGTGTACTGCCTGCAGTATATGATAGGACTATGGTAGCACAGAGTATATGGCAGTAACCAACCCCACAAAATGAAACTTATGCTAGACACTGCTTGATTAATCAAGAACCTGAGAATAAATAGCCCAGGAACCCAGGGTAAAACCAAATAACACATGTCTAAAGACAGGAAAAATGTACTGATAATGTGACTCCACTAAATGCTTATGAAGAGTCACTTGTTGAGGTGATTCCATTCCAAAAAAGGTTCTGCCTTTTCAACATTGCCAGATGGACATCACACTTCTAATCTCTGAGATCTCTGAGAGACCCTTAAACCGTACTGAAACCACAGAAGTTGCTTAATATGCAATAATGTTTAACATATCTGAAACTCTACAGGTCTTCCTTATGTGAACATGCAATGCATTCCTCTAAATCATTTTCATCTAATGAAATTTCCACAGTGATTTAAGTCAAATGCTCTCACACTTCATATCCTAGCCTTCAGACAACATTATTGATTCAATCTTAAATTATTGGAGATCTAGCTTCCTCTATAACTGCTACTGCCCAATTTCTACACTCCCACATTTTTATATCCACAGAGATTACTTGATCACATCCCATACGAAGACATCATGCTCTTGAATCATTCTGTCCAAGAGAACCTGCTCTTATATAGGAATTTTGAGTTTGAGTTGCCACATATTCTGTCTACTAAGCCACCCTATCCCCAGGCTCATCCCAGATGAAGAGGCACAGGAAGTGTGAAATAGAATTGCTACCTCCTGATGTAGGGTTGCTCTCAAAAGCACCTTCCACTCGGGGCCTCTCAGTGGCCTTGCTAACACCATCTTAGAACCATGCAGTCCTTTCGTTGGCTCTCCTTCCCTATTGCATCTTGTCTCACTGTCATCCTGTTATCTTGCCTCCGCCCTGAGTGCTCACCACTGATAAGGGTCACCTACACTATCTTTTCTTTTCCTTTTGGGTTTTCAAGATAGGATTTCTCTGTGTAGCTCTGGCACTCACTCTGTAGACCAGGCTGGCATCAAACTCAAAGAGATCCACCTGCGTCTGCCTCCCAAGGGCTAGGATTAAAGGCGTGCGCCACCAACTCCCTGCTCAGCTCACCTACCACATCTTACTCTCCTGCTCTGGCTTTGCAGAAAAACTGGAATGCTGATTTGTGTATGAAGAGTTACCTCTAGATTCTTTCTTCAGTGCAGATGAGAGGCTAAAAGTCCCATGACAGGGGTGGTAGAATGGGAAGTAGTAAGAATTCACTTTTCACCTGCATAGAAATCCTGAAGTCATCTTAAAACTGCACAGTGCTAGATTTCTTAAGAACCAGACATATATAATTATAATATTTAATTTAATGCTGTGATATATTAGAACGTTAAGGCAAACGGTAGTTTGGTAGGTAATCCCAGCATCTGAGACACTGAGAAGGTTCAGGTCAGCCTGTGCCATGTACTGACTGCCAGTCAGTCTGTGCTACATGGCAAACATTATGTCCCCAACTCTAAAATTCATTACGGCAAAGCAGTTTACAATGCTCATATATTTGGCTCATATGAACATATGTAGAATGTAATTTCTACACTTCTCAGTGAGCATGTAAGATATTACAAACATGGATGTATCCGCTAATCAGAACATAGGGACTAAAACCAGCATAACCACGTTCTAAAAATGTCTTCACATTTAGTAAAATAGAATCATGTGTCCCTGTGAAACCAGTGTAGAAGGAGAGAATGAAATCTACCCAGTAGAAGAAAAGGAAGCAGGTCATTAGAATGAGCACGCTCCAGGTAGCTCTGATTTCTGGAGGGGAATTGTACGCACACCTGGAGCTGTGAAGGTAGAGGACGCGCTTGTGATGCTCATACAGATGGAGAGCCATGGACCCACTGCTCCAGCCCATCAGACTCTGAAAGATGACATCTCGAAGAGTCATGAGGGAGAGGAAAAGCCACTTGATTATATGTCTTGATGGCAGCATATAGCAATGGCCAGTGAACATTCCAGGTAGAGAACTGTTCAAGTCACGGCCTGCTTTGATGTAACAGAGTAAGTTGGAGCTTACACAAACATTAACCATCCAAAAGAGGAGGAGAAAGGGAAGAACTTGCCATGAGGTTTGTGGCTTTAGCTTTGTCCAAAGGGTGGTCCTGGGACTGATGGTGACAGCCTGGACCACACTGAGGAGACAGGTGGTGCAGATGGAGAGACCCCGTGCCATCCTTGCCAGATAAACCACAGCTTTACAGCCAATATCTCTGAGGAAGTTTCTGAAATAAAACACTGTCATCGTATCAATGATCCCTGCAGTACAAATAATGATCATATTAGAAAATGGCAAGTGGATAAGGATAATGTCCACGGGTTTTTTCCTCGGATCCCAAGGCAGAAGTGGACACATGTCACAAATATTGGAACAGACTTTGTGCCCAAGGTAGCGTTAAACGTAAGTGGACACCAAAATTCAGCAAAGAGACATCATTATTTGAGAATCCCACAACCAGGACTGTTGCATGCGTTGCTTTGGGAAGTTTCAGCTACTGAGCAGGGAAGGAAGGTGGTTTTGGCACCCCGGCCAGGTGCTGTTTAGTACTTCTTCCGGGACTGTGGAGGTTTTCCATTTCTTGCAAGAAGCTGATGGGGAGCTTTGGTGAACAGCCCTTTGTCACACTGCGGCCCACCAGGCGGTGCACACAGGGCGCTGGCAGGAGCCTCCTTAGGATGCCTGCAGCACAGGGAGCCTGAATGATGTGGTCTCAGAGCAAAATCTGGACTCTCTGTGTTTTCCTGGGTGGGAGGCTGTAGAGTCCTCAGAGCCCCACTGTCCTATTGCCATAGAATGCGAGACTGCATGAGCTTCAGCAGCCAGCTCCCCCCGTGTCTTGAGGACGGCAGTCCCTGTGTCTGCAGCTGAACAACATGTGCCTGACTAGCAATGGGGAGGATGGAGCCCTAAACTTTGACTGTGTGGCTGGCACGCAGGGCGACCTAACAATTCCACATGTTCTATGTAGGTCCTAATGAGCAAATGGAAGTGAGAGCCAGCAGCTGCGGCGCAATGTTCCTAGGATATTTTTACACAGCACTGTGCACAGGAGTTTGGTTCTCAAGTGGGGCTTGTTTTCCAAAACACAATGGCCTTCTCTAAATATGACATTTACCCTGTACTTTTCTATATGACCAAACATCGGTGTCACGAGTGTGTTTGTAATTGCCTTACAGCGTTTATTCTAACCAGTTCTTTAGTGCTTGGTACCCAGCAATGCCAAGCATTCACTAAGTGCAATGAAACAGCTTCTCTCTGTGGTCGTCCCCACTTTGCAAGCGACCTTCAGATAGAGGATGCTTCCTGACATCCTTCTCCTTCACTTGTTCTTCTGCTCACTGGATTTAGAACAGTCTCTGGCACATAGTAAGTGCTTTGTATATAAGTAGAGGCGTCGGTGATCACGGAAGTACATTAGAAGGAACAAGAAGACAGGAATCATTTGTGTACCCATATGAGACTAAAAATCTAGCATGTGGAAAAATCAAATTCTAATTTCAGGTGACTGCATGCCCTCCTGCATTTCCTGATGAAGGATGCAGCGAGCTAAACTGCATGACAGGGATGGTGGGATAGTGGGATAATGAGAATCAACGCCAACACTCTAGAGCCCGAACCAATCTTCAATATCCAGGACAAGCTCTCTGAAAAAATTAATCTATTACCTCAATCCATTTAGTGTTGTGATACAATAGAATGGAAGAGCAAAGCTATCCTAGTGTACACAGTTCAGTTCATAAAAAACTGGGTGAGAAAAGGAATTTCTTATTTCTCAGGGGACACAGCAGGGCTTAGCAACATAGACATCCCTGACAATCAAGACAAAGGGACTGAGGACAGCATAACTAAGTACTAAAAATGCTTTTATGTTGAGTATTGTGGAATCATGTGTCACTGTGAAGCCTGTGTAGAAGGAGAAAATGAAATCTGCCCAATAAAAGAAAAGGAAACAGATCATGAGAGTGAGAACACTCTGGGCAGCTCTGATTTCTAGCCTGGAATTATTTGCTGACCTGGAGCTGCGAAGGTACAGGACACGTATGTGATGTTTGTACAGATGGAGAGCCATGGACCCGCTGCTCCAGCCCATCAGACTCTGAAAAACAACATCACGAAGAGCCATGAGAGCGAGGAACAGCCACTTAACTGTGTTGCCGGATGGCGGCATCCAGCAATACCCAGTATGCATCCCAGCTTCAGACCTGTTCGTGTTCCTGGCTGCCGTGATGTAGTGAAGCAAGTTGGAGCTTATCAGGGAATTGAAGATCCAAAAGAGAAGGAGGAAGGGGAGAACTTGCCATGCAGTCTGTGGTTTAAGCTTTCTGTAAAGGGTGGTCCTGGGATTGATGGTGACAGCCTGGACCACGCTGAGGAGACAGGTGGTGCAGATGGAGAGGCCACGGGCAACCCTTTCTAGGTAAATTATAGTTTTACAACCGACGTCACCTAGGAAGTTTCTGAAATAAAAAATAGCGGCTATGTATCTGACCCCTATGCAATGAATAATGATTGCGTTTACAGAAGCCAAGTGGATGAGAATAACATCTATACTTTTTTTTTCTCAGGACTCATAATGAGAGTATACACATGTCTCACAAATAAGATGATGTTCCCTAAAACTCCAAGTCCAGTAAGTGAAATGAAAATTAATCTCTGGATGAGGTCCCTCCAAATCATCTCCATGATATTTTCAGAACTAGGAAAGCCCTTTTGAGAAATACAAGGAGGTAAACACCATATAGTTCAGTCCTGTGGGTGTTCTGCTTTCTTCACTGAAAAGAACAGTGTAGTCTGTATGCACAGAGTTCTCTGCTGTAGATGTCTGATTTCATTCTTGTTCCTTCTGTTCTTGCTTCCACCGACATGAAGATGATGCTGATGTCAACTGGACATAAACTCTGTGCTCATGCATTAACTGCTTTACACAAGATAATTCTTTATATCCTAGTCCTTAAACTTTTTTTTCCAGGAGAACATTTAAACAAAGGGCAGCATCATTCAATTTCTGAGTCATGATGTTAAAAATCAACTTAGATGTCCTCTCTTCCCACATCCTCTTTCCCATTCTGTATACATTCATCTCTCAAGTATTGAACTAATAGAAAATCATAACTACTCCAAAGGTGTATAATAATACTTGCCCAAATGGTGTTGTATCCCAGGGAAAGTCACGTGACTTTTCTCTGTCTCCAACTCTGAATTGACCTTTACAGTAAAGAACACATAGATTAATTAGGAAGAGAAGTAGTTGGCCCATTTCCTCACCTTGATGGTGTGATTAATTTTTTTGTTCTCTATCAATCCAGTTGTGGGATTATATTAAAGGAGACCATCCCCTACTTTGGTGCATTTATTACCATTTCCTGAGAATGTTCACCCAAGAAAACATCATATCTCATCTCTCAGCTTAGGCATTGTTTCTTTGGACTCCCAACAATGGTACCTTCTAACATTTTGATATCCAAGGCTCATCAAATCAGTGGTTTTTACCAGTCAGTAATGACAAGCAATCTACTACCCCATACTAACGTGCAATTTTACACATAATATCCATTTTTTTGTCTATTTTCTCATCCTGTTTAATGTTAAAATGAGGATTAAATCATGAATGTATTCATTTTTCACACTTTTACAAATCATAAATAGTTTTATGTGGGAAAACTAAGTTATTTTTCTTCCAATTTTTAGTATTTTGTGCTGCTCACCAAATTTATCTCCCAAGCACATGTAACACTGGCATTTCTCCTGCGACAAGGGTACATGTGATGTCCTCTTTGTGATGTGATTCCAGATACAATTCTTCCCACAGGTCACAAATGTGTCTCCCACAATTTCCCTGAATCCTCCAGTCAGTGCTGTTAGTCTGCTTATGTGGTTCCCTCTGTGCTGAGAAGCCCTGAGAGAGGCTTTTGTGTATCAGTTCCCTTGCATGAGCCTGTTATGGGATGCTCAGTAAACTGATAACTGAGTGTTGTGGTTATAATATTCTGTATAAATCACAGAGAGGAATGGAAAGAAAAGATGTCCTAGCTGTTCTCTTTCTTTAAGGTGATGGAAAGGTCAGTCCAGTTTGGAATACACATTCTGGAATGTCTGCTGTATGTCCTTTCATGCGTAGAGGAGGGAAATTTCCAAACTCCCACACTTCCAGTGAATATCACGGACTATATTTAAATGCATTCATCATTGTGGCTCATTTTTAGTCATATTATCTCTGTGATGATCTTTTTACGACTGTATGTTTTTAAAGGTGTACCTCTTGTTTCTTTTAGGTATCAATAATGCATATTGAAATAAGGAAGCTGTCACTGTTTTCTGAATAGTGTCACTCTTGCACTGCAAAAATTATCTGTTTACATCTATTCCATATCTACATGCACACATAAATTTCATTTTCTCTTAATGACAGTAACGGTTCTGACCCAGACCTAAATCATGTAGCTAGACCCAATGGTAGCATTTTTCACTCTTAGAAATATTTGTGGATCTTCTGTAGTTCTTCAGCATCGAGTCAAAGTATATGTCCTACTAGATAAGACCCACTAGTTACAGCAGAATCAGCCAAGGCATCCAGGAATGAATCTATTATTATCCATGTTCATAAACTGTACCAAACAATAGATACGACTGTGGCATTTTCACACATATATACCTCACAGTCTCCTCATAAACACCTTTAGTGCCCTATCTTGTCTTTTTCCTTTCTATTGCTTGGCATCTTAGCCAGGTTGTAAGGCAGGAGAAAGAAACAGAAAGGAAATACAGAAGAAATACAGATGCTTTCATTTGTAGATGACAACAACCTCTATTTAAAAGACCACAAAGACTATTCCAGAATGCTCTTGAAAAGGTGATGATTTCAGAAAGCCACAGAATATCAGCATACAGAAATCACCAGCTAAGAAAACAATAACATCCACAATACTAACATTAAAATAAAACAAAAACTACCCAGTCAAAAAGACAAATGTGTAACAATACATGATAAGCTGTAATATTTGCTTTTCCTCTAAAACCTCCCCTAATCTTCTCCCCAAATTTTTTGATTTATCCATCCTTTTTACTAGTTATTCTAAATTTTGGGACGTCTAACACAGCCTGGAGCTGTTCTAGATATGTTGAAGTTTATCATATGGATTAGAAGATTAATAAGGCATGGTGCTATAAAACAAAGATATGTTTAAGTTCAGGACCTGATAAAACTTTGTTTAAAACAATTAATAAATAAAGGATCTGGCGCCCTCTTTTGGTTTCTGCGGGCACAAGTCATGAAAGTTGGACAATTACTGGCAGGAAAAGCACACACAGAGATTTTAAAAAATAAAAATTTTAAAAATAATTGGTTGGCAAATCCCTGGTATGAACTGATTGTTCTCTGGAGGGCCAGGGTGTCACTTTGCCACTGTCATGTGACATTTAGGAGCAGCTGTGTTTCCAGGTGGCCTTGTGGCTGTTTTTTCCCTGCCCTTCCCAGCACAGGTAACGTGAGAGCGGCAAGGCTGTGTGCGATTGGTGTGGCTGTTTTCAGTTCAGGCTAGGATCGGCTCTGCCTCTTCTAAGAGCGTCAGTCTCCCTGACTAGCAATGCATGTCACATGATGGGCACTTTCTACACAGCAAAAGAGATCAGGACGCTCAATTCAAACTTTGGATTTGTCCAAGTTTTACGTTCTTGAAATGCAGTTCTGCAAGCCTCCTGCCTTTCCTTTGTATTAAATATTAAAGATTGTTGTAGACCTCCGTCCTGAAGGTCTCTGACAGCATGAACTATGAACTCTAGGCCTTCACCCAGGTCAATAACAGGAGGCCTCCTCTTCTAGGAATATCAGTTATCGCCTTTCAACCCCTCTGACAAATGGGGTGATTTGTACCTGGACCATTGCACTGCAGAGAGCAGAACACTGCTGTAAATTCTCAGCACATAATGAAACACGCTGCGGCTTTTATAGCAATCACAGGAGTGTAGATGAACAAGCCTGGGATAAAAACCAAGTATTTCAACAGAGATGAGAATATACTAAAACTGTTGACACTCAACACATCTCAGTGTCCTGACAGACTTCTCAATTCTATTCAGAGCTCTTCTGTCTTCTTTCAAGCCCTCTGTTCCTTTCCACAGACTTCAATGATCATAGGTAATGAGTGACGTCTCTTTTTTCTGACTGAAATGGATACTATTGGAGGAAGAAGTCACCATAATATTACAGACTCCTGGAAAGTCTTTTAGGAAAGTAGGAGTTTTTACTCCTTTTTTCCTTTTTATTTATTCTTCTCTGATACAAGATATCCTGACTACAGCTTCCCCTCTCCCTCATAGCCATTGCTCTTCCATTTCTCCTCAGAAAAGAACAGGCCTCCCAAAAGTGTCAACTGAACACTGCATAACAAGATGCAGTAAGACAAGGCACAAAGCCTCATGTCAAGGCTGAATGAGGCAATCCAGTAGGAAGAAAAGGGTCCCAGGATAGACAAAAGAGTCAGAGACACCCCCATTCTCACTGTTAGGGTTTCACAAAATCTCCAAACTAAGCAATCATAGCACATATGCAGAGGAGCTAGGAGAGACCCACCACAGGCTCCGGGATTGCTGCTTCGGTCTCTAGAAGCCACGATGAGGTCAGATTAGCAGATTCTGTGGTCCTTGTTCTCCTGGTGTCGTTGATCCCTCTGACTTTAGAATCATTTCTCCCCTATGGACAAGTGTACAGCCTTGTCTTGGGCCAGCACATGACTACCTATCCAATGGGTTTACTAGGAACAAAGTATCCAATGAAAGGGGTTCTCACTTGGCAAGGAGCAGTAAATAACAGAACAGCATAGGAATCTGCAAAATTCATGCAGTTTGCACGTTCATTTCTCTCCCATTATACATTCTTTGGGCCATTCTTAGTCTGTCAGTCACACAGGCAACAGCTGCTATTTCCCCTGGAAATTCTGTTCTTTTCTGGTCCTTATCGCCTAAGATTCATCAGGGCACTGATGCTTCTCAAACCTCTTATCTGGAATAGCTAACTACAACTTCTAATCCTGGGAGATTTCCTGACACAATAGAGACAATCAGGTACCCTTGGAACATCTCCATGTCTCACAGTTCCAGAAAGAGAGCAGGGCATGCATACAATATGGAAAAGATCTCATGAATACAAATAGTCCCAACTGTTGAGAATATATTCCCTGGACACCAAGCATAGAATCAATAGTAGAATCTGGTACATCCCAAGAGGAAGAACTGCATTGCAAAATGTGGGATGGATAGATTGATCTTTGCCACACATAGGGGCTTATATTTGTAGAGGAAGGTTTTTGGATAGTGGGATGGGGGAAAAGGGGCCTTATCAAAGTCTGCCTTTTACAGAAAGAATGAAACATGGGACTCTCTTGTGGAAAAGGGAACTGTATAAAAAACATATTTTGCAAACAACAAAGAATTGTTTGTGTTTGACTATTGTTCTTAAAGCACCGTATCCATGTCTATTACTTTTTAACTTTATAACTGCAAGTAGCTGTTCACTGACATGAATGATGCAAGAACAGGACCTGTCTGGCTGGATATTTAGTTAAGCCTGCAAAAATGCCAATATTTTAGTTAAGGCTGCAAAATGCTGAACTATCTGTCTAGAATAAGGTTATGTCGGGGGTGGGAAAGTATATTTGAGGTAACACAAAGCAGAAATATGGGGGCTTTAATAATGATTATGATGTATTTCTTAAAAGTCAAAAATAGGAGCCAATAATAAAACGGTTCATGTAAGCATGTAAGCCTGGTAGAGAAAACTCTTAACAGTATGAATAAAGACTAATTGTGCTATTTGAGGCCACTTGAGTGCAAGACATCTAGTGGTCCTAGGTTTTCCTGGCTCCAATGATGCTCCTTCCACATCTCAAGACCTCAGCCTGAGCCACGGTTGAACCCTGGCACCAGTCCAATCATCTGTGAGGTTCCCGGAGCTCTGTCTAATGATTGGCTTTCGGTCTCTGCTTTGACCTCATGGCACGGCAGTCACACCTCTGACTCCAGAAAAGTAGTTTTCGAAATTGATTGTGCAGGGAGGACCAGTGGGAGGGGAAAGGAGAGGAAGAGGTGGTCAGGACAAATACAGGAAAATACAATGACTTATGCATGAAAATGTCATAATTGAACCCATTGCTTCACACAGCAGCAAAAGAAAAACAGCAGCAAATAAAAGCAAAAGAGAGGATGGCTTTGCATTCTGATAGATGGATAGTGTTCCATCTGGATTCCAAATCAGCAGGGACTGGGAAGTGAATCTGTCAGACCCAGCTTTCTCAAATTAAAATATAAGGTTATTGCTCCTTGATTCATTATACTAAGCGAGAACATCTTATAGCAACTCAAATCTGGCAAGTTCATGACTTTATTTCTTTAAACTTTTATTGTTGTTATGAGATACCTGGGTCTCTCCTAAACTGGCCTTGACCTCACCAAGGTCCACCTGCCTCTGCCTGCCTAGAGCTGGGAATAAAAGCATGTGCCACCATGCCAGTCTTATTTTTCCATCTTTGTAGGTCTTAATAGCCCTCACCATGATCTTGAAACACAATGGAGATACTGACTTATGAGTTTTGTACAACATCACATGTCAGGATGGAGATTTTAAGGATGGAGTCACAAAAGAAACCTTTAAATTAAACAGCACCAGGCCCGGGCAGTTAGCAGTCAAACTACAAAAGACAAAGTTGTAGGCAGAAGAAATGTAGAAATTCACCAAAAATGAAATGGATGGATTAAATTTACATCACTGGCATCCTTATAAGGCAAGTGAACTTTGAGGTTAGAGAAAATGGACATTTTCCATAGAAATCTGAAAACTTTCTACTTATTTTTAGTTATTGGAAGAAAGGAGGATCCATTAGACAAAGATTCACCCCAAAACTCTCGTGACAGCAGACTCTGAGCACAGGGAATGAAGCACCTGTGTTTTCCTGACATCACAGCTCATGGAACTGACCCCAGATATTTTAAAGGCCAGAAGAAGAGTGAAGGTGACCAGGCTCAGCCTCTTGCCTCTACTCCTTGGTTTTATCAAAGAGAGTCAGCTGTGTCTTTAACAAAATTATGCATGGCACACATGATTAAAAGAAACGGGGAAGTCTACTCACTGCGGTGCTGAGGGGCAGACAGGCTCTGGGTCCTTCTGGCAAGTGAGCCTTCTCGGGTTATATTTGTACCTTCAATGTTTGTAGAGCACTTGTCACCATAAAGTATCCTCAAGACACTAACACATCATGTGTCAGGGGAAAGGAAGCCCTCTGCAAGACCTCAGTCCCCAATGTATGGCTTTCCCTCTCCCTCCTCAATTACTACATTATTTTGTCTCAAAAGTTACCTCTGGATTAATTAGGTTTTCATCATATTATAGAAACAAGTGACGTGAGAAAATGAACAACAAAGTTTCTATGTCTAGAGGTCCCCATGCTCCTGATCCCTTCTTTATCTTTCTAAACTAAGTCTACAAGTCAGAATAGAGACCTGCTTCTGATACAGAGAGAAGTCAGTTCTCTTTCCCAAGTCTTCTGTTGTGTGGAGGACATAACAAATGACATCCAACACGTTACACTCTATTTTCTGAGCACATCCCAACCATACACCTGAGCAGAACAAGATGTCTTTGCTTCCTCTGAACACATTCTAGGTCACAGTTTGCCATAAGAGATGGGTTATTACAAATAATGCTGCTATGAACATAGTTGAACAAATGCTTTTGTCATATGATAGGGCATCTCTTGGGTATATTCCCAAGAGTGGTATTGCTGGGTCCAGGGGTAGGTTGATCCCAAATTTCCTGAGAAACCGCCACACTGATTTCCAAAGTGGTTGCACAAGTTTGCATTCCCACCAGCAATGGATGAGGGTACCCCTTCCTCCACAACCTCTCCAGCAAAGGCTATCATTGGTGTTTTTGATTTTAGCCATTCTGACAGGTTTAAGATGATATCTCAAAGTTGTTTTGATTTGCATTTCCTGATCACTAAGGAAGTTGAGCATGACCTTAAGTGTCTTTTGGCCATTTGACCTTCTTCTGTTGAGAATTCTCTGTTCAGTTCAGTGCCCCATTTTTTTAATTAGGTCAATTAGCATTTTAAAGTCTACTTTCTTGAGTTCTTTTTTTTTTATTGAGCCTAGCCAGTTTGGATGTTCACCTTCCTAGACCTGGATGGAGGGGAGAGGACCCTGGACTTTCCACAGGGCAGGAACCCTGACTGCTCTTTGGACTGGAGAGGAATGGGGAGAGAAGTGGGAGGAGGGGGAGGGGGCGGGAAGGGGGAGGGAAATGGGAGGCTGGGAGGAGGCAGGAATTTTTTTTCAATAAAAAAAAGAAAAATTTGTGTACAAATTATAGATATGAGAAAGGGAAATTAAGCTGCTGGTCATTGTGCTATAGGCATACTTTTTCAGTGATGAGTTGCCTGCCTGGGCAAAGCGGAAAGAACTTGTTAGAGGGAAAGACTTGAGCTTGGAATATAGAAGTCTGGAAATAAAGCCAGTTCCTCACTAAAAAAAAATGGGTTTACTCCTTCTTCATTAAATAAATGATATCCCCAAACCAGATGGACCTCCCTTTTTCACTTCAAATTCTGTTCCAACATCCCTGTATCCTTGTAAGTCAAAGGCACTCCTGATACTCAATGCGGGATAAAGATCCTTGGGCTGTGAACTTGGGAGCTCAGTCCGGTGCTCCTGTGTGGGTCTCTGTGACTATCTCCATCCATCACCTGATGAAGGTTCTATGGTGATATGCAAGATAATCATCAGTATGGCTATAGGTTAGAGTCATTTCAGGTTCCCTATCCTCAGCTGCCCAAGGAACTAACTGGGGACCTCGCCTTGGGCTCCTGGGAGCCACACTAGGTTCAAGTCTCTTGCCAACCCTAAGGTGACTCCCTTAACTAAAAATTGTGCTTCCGTGCTCCCCTATCCAACCTTCCTTTATCCCAATCCTCCTGTTTCCCAAAGTTTCCCTCATCCTCCCCTTCTCACTTTTCTCTCCCCTTCCCCCGATATTCCCACCCCCCCCCAAGATCCCAAAATTTCTCCCCGGCAATTTTGTCTACTTCCCTTAGTCAAGAGAATAATTATATGTTTTTCCTTGGGTTCACCTTCTAATTTAGCTTCTTAAGGTTCACCAATTATATACTCCGTGACCATTATTTATGGCTAGAAACCAATTATGAGTGAGTACATCCCATGTTCATCTTTTTGGGTCTGGGATACCTCACTCAGGATAGTGTTTTCTATTTCCATCCATTTGCATGCAAAATTCGAGAAGTCATTGTTTTTTACCGCAGCGTAGTACTCTAATGTGTATATATTCCACACTTTCTTCATCCATTCTTCCATTGAAGTTCCCAATGAGGAGCGGAAGGAGGGAGAACATGAGCAAGGAAGTCAGGACCACGAGGGGTGCACCCAACCACTGAGACAGTGTGGCTGATCTATTGGGAGCTCACCAAGGCCAGCTGGACTGTGACAGAAGAAGCATGGGATAAAACAGGACTCTCTGAACATGGCGAACAATGGGGGCTGATGAGAAGCCAAGGACAATGGCCCTGGGCTTTGATCCTACTTCAAGTTTGGGCTTTGTGGGAGCCTAGACAGTATGGATGTTCACCTTCCTGGACATGGACGGAGGGGGGAGGACCTTGGACTTTCCACAGGGAAGGGAACCCTGACTGCTCTTTGGACTGGAGAGGGAGGGGGAGAGGGTTGGGGGGAGGGGGAGGAGGGTGGGGGGAGGGGGGGGAAGTGGGGGGCTGGGGGGATGCGGAAACTTTTTTCTTTTTCTCAATAAAAAAAAAAAAAGATCCTTGGGCTGTGAAGGAAGGAAAGTCCTTTATTGCCTTCTTTCTTGCTTTTGAAAGGGAAATTGAAGCCTGGATGGATCAAATTATCCCATCATATTTTCAAGGGTGAATATGAATAAAAAAATAAAAACCTTAATTTTCAACAAAGCAAAAGGACAAGATTAATCTCAATTCTTTCTTTTAAGACATTTTTATCATACGTTGTAAATATATATATTTTTCTTTCCCCTTTGCGATGTTTTCAAAGTTTTGGTTTCTTCAAGACAATAATCCTCCATTCCCATAATAAACCTAGAATCAATCCTAGGAAAGATCTTCATATTTGTAAGGTATGCATGTGTTGTCATTGGTGCTAAGAAAAAATATGGACTTCATTCTCTCCCACTTGACAATCTGGAGCATTTTGTTTTTTATTATTATGGAGAGATTGACTGTAGAGGGAGAGAGAGACACTGTTTTTTTTTATTTTTTATTTTTTGACTAGTGGAGAGTGACATTTACCGGGATGTGGAGATACAAAATACAGTTCTGTGCTTCTGCTCTTGACTGTCAAAATATGTGACTACAAGGCTTCTTCAAGGAAGAGTTCTCATAGGGGCACCAGAGAGCCAAGGAATGCTGGGAACCCATTCTTCTGTGGCTGCAGTGAGAATCAGGGTCTCCTGGATTAAACTACACTTTGTACAGTGACATGATGTACCCCCTGGAGCCTCCCTGAGCCTTTCTCTTGCTTGAAGCCCTGCATGAGGGACAGGATTCTCCCTTTGCAGGCCATTTTGCCTTGCACCAGATGCTAGAGTCCTTATTATCTTGTTACAGATCTAAAGCTGAGTACTCTTGACTATAACACAGCAGTGTTTTCCCCTACAGCACAGCCCTTCTTTCAATGAGAGCACCTGGTGTTTTATTTCAGGCTTGTGGAGATACCAGCACCACCTGGGTGTTTCTAATCTGCCATCTTCCCCCGCATCATTGTTGTCATTTATCATAACCAGCAAAGCCTTTGCTATCATAGGATCACAGGGAGATGGCATCCCATCCTACACAGCGAGAAGCAGTGGAAATAGAGGCAGTGTTTTCTTGAAAATTCAACAGTTCTTTTTCTACTGATATTTTTCTGGCATTGGTATTTGAGAAACAATCAACATTTGGGGTTCTTTCAGTGCTATGTGTCTTAGTTAGGGTTTCTATTGCTGCAACAAACCACTATGACCAAAAACAAGTTGGGAAGGAAAGGGTCTATTAGGCTTACTCTTCAGTATTGCTATTCATCATTAAAGGGAGTCAGGACAGGAACTCCACCAGGGCTGGATCCCAAAGACAGGAACTAAAGCAGAGGCCATGGAAGTATATTGCTTGCTGGCTTGCTTCCCATGACTTGCTCAGCCCACCTTCTTATAGAACCCAGAACCACCAGCACAAGGATGGCACCACCCACCATGGTTTGGGTCTTCCCCCATTGATCACTGAGAAAATGTCTTACAGCTGGATCTCATGGGGGGATTTCCTCAACTGAAGATCCTTCTTCTGATTGCCCTAACTTGTGTCAAGTTGATGTACAAAGCCAGCCAGTACAACGTGCTAGATTACATCTGAGAGAACCTAAAGATGGAATGAGAACAAAGAATCTTTTCAGTAGGTGAGCTCTTTTCAGGGGAGTATTAGCAGCTCCTTTATTATCTAGGTCTAGCTGTGACTGAAGTGTTCTACTTATTTCATGACTTTGGGCCACTGTAGGCCTTTCTAGTAGCTTTGCTTCAAGAAGACAAATGGTAGCGGCTGGAGAGACGGTTCAGTGGTTAAGTAAGAGTAGTGGAAGCTCTTGCATTGGACCTGGGCTTGTTTTCCAGCATGTAGATGTTAGCTTGATTCGGGAAATGACCAGGCTAGCTTAAAGATAAGCAATTATATTTTTACTTATTATTAGGGGATACTCATGCCACAAGAATGGAAAGTCCAAGTTGCTCAGTATCTAGCGGAAATCACCCCGAGAGGGCAAGTACCTGGTCCGTCCCGGTTTTTTTCCTGGGCTCCAGGAAGCCACGCCTTATCTAGGTTCCACTTCTTAAAGATGATTGGTTAACAAAGCTTCCCCCATCACTAGCACTTGGAAGACAGAGGCAGGTGGATCTCAGTGAGTACAAGGTCAATCTGTTCTACCAAGTAGGTTCCAGGGCAGCCAGGAATGTTATAAAGAGAAAACATGTAGGAAAAACAAAGCAAACAAAACAAAGAACAACAAAATAACGTTGCCATGGTCATGGTGTCTCTCCACAGGAGGAGAAAATCCTAAGACAGACTCCATCCTCAAGAATGCAAGTGTGGTCATCTGAATAAGCCAACATGTCTTCATTTTCTGTAAAATTAAAAAGTTTTTTTTTCAACCTAAGCTTACATTTAAACATGTCTTGATGAGAATGATGATGGCCCTCGTAGACTCATATATCTGAATGTCTGGTTCCTAGTTGTTGGGCTGTTTAGGAAGGATTTGGAAATGTGGCCTTGATGGAAGACATGTCTCATGGGGGTGGATTTGAGGTTTCAAAAGCCCACCCCAGGCCCAGTCTCCCTCTCTCTTTCCACCCTACTTGCTGATTATGATTTCAGTTACGATCCCAGCTCCATGCTTGCCTGCATGTCACCATATTCCCTGCCAAGATGGGCGTGGACTCACCACACAAAACCATAAGCAAGTTCCCAGTTAAATAGCTCCCTCTATAAGCTACCTTAGCCATGGTGTCTCCTCCCAGCAATAGAAGAGTAATTAAAAAACCCTTGTAATTGCTTTTTCTATAAAACTCTGAAGCGAGTCTTGGATCCCTTGTCTAAAATAAAGAGAACATAGCAAGAGATAGATAAAGTGATTAACAAAATGGCCTTTATCAAAGTGAATATATAAATAAACAGCTAATGTCTTGATGGTACAGTTGTACTAGAAGTCAGATGCCCAGGAGAGACACACACTTCCACTCCCACAGGCCCCGGGAGACAGGACACTGTCTTCCTCAATGAGTATGAGTCAAAAAGGATTCAGAGGTTAAGAAAATCATTCCTGTGTTGTAAACTGTTGTAGTAAGAGCGGCAGGGCTGTGTCCCCAGCACCCGGCCGCCCACATGGCTCTAGCTTATGCCCGAAATAATTACACAGAAACTGTATTCATTTAAATACTGCTTGTCCCATTAGCTCTAGCCTCTTATTGGCTAGCTCTCACATCTAGATTAACCCATTTCTAATATTCTGTGTAACCCACGAGGTGGCTTACCAGAGAAGATCTTAACCTGCGTCTGGCTGGAGTGGGAGAATCATGGCGACTCACTGACTCAGCTTCTTTCTCCCAGAATCCTATTCTGTTTACTCCACCTACCTAAGGGTTGGCCTATCAAATGGGCCTAGGCAGTTTCTTTATTAATAAGAAATCACTCCCACATCATTTCCCCTTTTTCTGTTTAAACAAAAAAGAAAGGCTTTAACTTTAACATAGTAAAATTACATATAACAAAACAGTTATCAAGTAAGAATTACAGTTACAATATTTATATCTATTTTATCTCTTATCATAACTAAGGAAAACTATAACTATTTATTCTTCAACTCCATCAAAGACTCCAGAAGGATATAATAATATCTAAGTAAACAGGAAGGCCAAAACTCTAGAAATGACAGAGACATCTCGTTGCCTGGACAGTCACCCAAAGTTCCTCTGTACCGTTGGGGCATCCATCTTCGGCCTACAGGCCCATGGTATCTAGAGACATTTCCATGAAGCAGGAAATTTCAAAGGCAGTTCAGTCACTGTCTGTTGTGTCCTGCAGAATGTCTTGCAGACTCTTTCATGAGTCAGAAACCCCGAAAGACCATCTCACCTTTAGGCAAGTTCAGCAGTCCTCTCTCTGTGGGTTCTTTGTGCCCAGTTTATGCATTAGTCCAGGCAAGAGCAGTTCGTTGCCCAAATGGCTATCAAACTCCATAAGGATCCTCTTCGATGCCCATCTTCCTCTCGAAGTAGCTGGTGCTGCCAGGAGCAGACGTGTCTCATTGTCATGAAAAGCCCTAAGTTATTAAAACATTTAAATGCCATATTCTGCAGTCTTTGAAAGATATGAAGAATGCCTATCTAACTAAAATATATCTCTATATATCTAGAAAATCTAACATGACTACAAGCTTGACTATTGTTGATGATTATCCATTAACAACCTATATTTCTAATTGTACATTACATTTTTAAATGAACTATGCAATCACAATACCTTAATCAATATCAGAAATACATATACATATAAAAAATTGACCTTAAAATCCATACTAATGTAATTTATTCATATCTATATCATATCCCCCTTTAAATGTAAAATAACATTTATAAACAATATTTGGGAACATGGGCGCAGTTTTTTCTCTCCAAACTGCTTCCTGCTGATTGGGGGCGCTGTTAATCATATCTTTCATGGGGTAACCTGTGTGCCAGGTTCATCTCAGTCGGCAGTTGAGCAAAGTAATTTTTTGAGGGTGTTCACAGCAACCTTTCAGGAGGGCGAGGTCTATCATACCAAATCGGAATAGAAGAAATCCATAGGGTCTCATCCTCTGTGAAAACAAAAGAAGAAACTCCTTTCCAAAGCATCATATCCTTAGACCCAAATTCTGAAGTCAAGATACCTTTAGAACATATGTGCAGGTTCAGCTTAGCAGCCCATATAATGAAATGTCTCTCTGTATTTAGCTCCTTCATAGTCAAAAATTTTAAAGAAAACATAATGTACATAATCCAGACTCTCTGTGAATTTTTTATTTTTATGTGGCTTATTTTTACTCTATCATTTTATTTTATTCTGTCTCTTTAAAGACTTTATCCTTTTTTTTAAAGGCATTAATTTTATTCTCTATATTTTTTTCCTTCTCTCTCTCAAGCCTACGTACATTCATCCAACATTGTGGTCTTTTATGTCTGAATCTGTTTTATTGTGAATCTGTAATTTTTTTATTATCCATGAGCATTTCTTAAAATGTTAAGCATTTCTTAAAAACTTAAGTTGCACCATGTACAGGTAATATGGTACCGCCTGTGTCCTGCCCAGTCTAAACCTTAACTGCGCTGTTATTATGGTAACTATGGTAGTTCCTGCCTGAGGTCAGCATAGAAGGAGCAGCTGCTCCTTCTCAGATCCATTTGGTGTCCCTGAGCTGAGCACAGTTCCAGGCACACAGCAAGTCCACATTGGCGCTGCAGTTAGCAGTTTAACTCTGAGACTGAGCGTGCAGCACAGAAACTCTTTTCATCCAAGTTACAGCAAATTCTGACACATAGAGCAATGCGCAGTCTGAAAACACATCTCTGCAAGGTGGCAGGAAGACGCCATGCTCTTCTGCCTGCCTAAGCCTGATTCTGTCCAGGTGCAGGCGGGGAGCGCTGAGCCATCAGCATGGTCTCAGAGCACTCTCTTTCCGATCCCAAGTGGGAACACAAACATCCAGTCCCATAAAAGCCATTGAAATGCTTTAAAGCCAGAGTTTGCAGTGGCGGCACAGTCCCAGGAAGCCGCACTTTAAAATGACACAGTTTTTTTCTGCTGCTGTTGCCGAATCAGGAAATCTCTCTATAGCACACCACCAACAAACAGCAAAAATCTGTGTTAAACTCTCTCTCCCTTATTTTTAAGCCTTCTCAGGTTTTTAAGTGGATTTAGCCCCACGTTGGGCGCCACTCTGTTGTAGTAAGAGCGGCAGGGCTGTGTCCCCAGCACCCGGCCGCCCACATGGCTCTAGCTTATGCCCGAAATAATTACACAGAAACTGTATTCATTTAAATACTGCTTGTCCCATTAGCTCTAGCCTCTTATTGGCTAGCTCTCACATCTAGATTAACCCATTTCTAATATTCTGTGTAGCCCACGAGGTGGCTTACCATAGAAGATCTTAACCTGCGTCTGGCTGGAGTGGGAGAATCATGGCGACTCACTGACTCAGCTTCATCTTATGTTTATCCCATGCTAAGCAGCAAAGAACAATGATCATTTTAGTTTTGTCTGTTTGCCTGCTTGCTTGTTTCTTTCAGAGAAAACCAGGATGGGTGAATGCCACCTATCTCAGGCTCTTGGGGGTTAGACTCATCCTGGCATCACCCATCCGTCTAAACAAAAGTCCATCCTGTCTTTTAAATTCATTTCCTTTAGCATTTCTCAAATAATGTGGAAGATGAGACACCTCTTCCTCCACTGACAGTGACTTCAGTAGAAAGGAATCAATTATTAGAAGATCGCAGCCTGGTCTAAATATGACTTAAATCTTGGAAAAAGGAAGAGAGGACAAGCAAAGTAGGAATCTCCATGTAAACAAAGAATAAAGAAACAGAAAATTGTTAAAATTTTCTTTTAGTACTTGGGATTTCGACAGATTCCAATCACTAACATAACACTTAGTGCTTTTATTCTAATTATGTCAGTGAATACTGATGTGATTTCTATTACTATCTGTCGCATTTTTCATTTGCACAGATATTTGGATGCTATTGTGATTTCTAGGACTCAGAGATACAGACAATAATTGTCTCTCTGTTAGAGGAGCAGTTGAAAGTCATAACTGACATTTTTAGAGGCATGAGGCCACCTGGACACAAACCTAGGACAAGGCTATGTTGTTGAAGACATAGACATTTAAAGCAATCCTGTGAGTTTAACAGGAAGGAGGGCAGTGAACAGAGACATTGCAAGTACTCAGAACACACAAACCCATGTGGTCACTGGAATATTCTGATTCCTCATATTTTAGAAAAGGAGCCCAAAGCTTACCATAAATCCCTGAGAAATGAGAATGGAGCTCCAGAACTTGAAAAATAATATCCTTCCCGAGTCCAAGTTCTGGAATCAGCTCAGACTGGTGTATAAAAAAACCAGCCTGGCTGGGCAGTGGTGGCGCATGCCTTTAATCCCAGCACTCGGGAGGCAGAGGCAGGCAGATCTCTGGGAGTTCGAGGCCAGCCTGGTCTACAGGGCTAGTTCCAG
>JABTXL010012560.1:13645-23790 GCA_025134845.1 Neodon shergylaensis | reverse complement strand
CTGTCATTGTATAGGGTTGTCATCTGTCTGGGTATAAGGTTGGTTGTCATCTGTCAAGGATATTGGCTTGTCATATGTCACCATATAGAGTTGTTATCTTTCATGGTATAGGATTGGTTGTTCAAGATGTGAGAGTTAGCCAGTGAGAGGCTAGAGCTAATGGGCCAATCAGCTTATAATTTATGGAGACCTATGTGTGATTTTCTTTGGGGCTAAACAGTTGTGGGGTACCAGGTAGGACAGAAAACAACAACAAACAAGCAGCCTGGCAACCCCTCATGTTACAAATTGGTGCCCACGTGGATAACCACATCAACAAAAGCCTTAAAAGCTTAAAAAGACTAGAGTAAAGCATTTGGGTTTTCAGCCATAGCAGGAAAAAACCTGTGCTGTTTTAAAATGCCGGCTTTCTGGACCTTCCTGCCAGGGAAAACTCTGAAGCTTTCAAGCAGGCTGTCCCAATGGATACACTGTTGCAGCTTGCTTCCTGGCAAGAACCTTGAAATGCCATAGAGTTGTGGCAAAAAAAAAAACTTCTCCATATTCCTTAGCAAATTAAAAACCCTTGTTTTAAAGAAACTCTTATTATAATTACTGATTCACAATGTGCAGAAAGAGTTGTCTTGCATATTGAAACTGCTGAATTTATACCAGATGATACAGAATTGACTTCATTATTTATCCAGGTGCAAGACATAATCAGGTATTGGCTTTGTCCTATATACATAACACACATCTGATCCCATATGAGTGTACCAGGTCTTTTAACACAAGGAAATGCAAAAATTGAACAATTATCAATTGGAAGCATGTTGTAGGCCTCTGAATTTTATAAGAAATATTAAGTCAATAGCAAAGGTTTAATGAAAGAGTTTTTTATTATATGGCAACAAGCTAAGGAGATTATAAAGTGATGCCCTACTTGCTCTTTCTATAACCACACACTGCTACCTGCAGGGAGCAACCCAAAGGGTACTCAAAGAAATCTGTCAGATGGATATGTTTCACTTTGCAGAATTTGGAAAATTAATATATGTTCACCATACCACTGTCATCCATCAGGGTATAGTGTTGGTTGTCATCTGTATAGGTATTGTGTTGGCATCTATCAGGGTATAGGGTTGTCATCTGTCAGGGTTCAGGATTGGTGGTCATCTATCATGTTATAAAGTTGGTTGTTATCTATAAAGGTATAGGGATTTTATCTGTCAGAATATATGTTTCAGTGTCATCTGTCAGGGTATAGGGATGTCATCTATCTGGGTATAGGTTTGGTAGTCATCTGTCAGTTTATAGGGTTGTCATCTGTCAGGGTATAGGGTTGGTTGCCATCTGTCAGGGTATAGGGTTGTCATCTGTCAGGGTTTAGTGTTGTCATCTCTCAGGTTACAATGTTGACATCTGTCAGGCCATAGGGTTGTCATCTGTCAGGGAATAGGGTTTGTTCACATCTGACAGGGTATAATGTTGTCTTTTGTCAGGGTATAATTTTCTTTGTTATTTGTCAGCTTATACAATTGCCATCTGTCAGAATATAGAGTGATTATCTGTCAGGCTATACTGTTGTTGTATATCAGGCTATAGGGTTGATTTCTCTCAGGGTATACATTTGCTTGTCATCTTTCAGGGTATAGTGTTGGCATCTCTCAGGGTTGTCATCTGTCAGAGCATAGGTTTGTTTTTCATCCATCAAGACATAGGGATTCATCTGTCAGGGTATAGATTTGTCATCTGTCAGGGTATAGGGTTTTATATATCAAGGTATAGGGTTGTTTTCTGGTTGGTAATAGGTTTGGTTGTCATCTGCCAGGGTATAAGATTGTCATCAGTCAGGGTATAGGGTTTTCATCTCTCAATTATATAGTGTTATCATATGTCAGGGTTTTAGGGTTGTTGTCTTTCACATATGGAGTTGATTGTCATCTCTTAGGATATCTGGTGGTCATCTCCCAGGGTATAGTGTTGTCATCTGTCAGGGTATAGAGCTATTTGTCATCTGTCAGGATATAGGGTTGTTATCCTTCATGGTATAGGGTTGTCATCTCTCATGATCATAGGGTTTTTATTTATCAGGATAGAGGATTGTCGTATTTCATTGTATATGGTTGGTTGTCATCTGTCGGAGTATAGTGTTATCAACTGTCAGGGTATAGAGTTGGTTGTCATCTATTAGAGTATAGGTGTTTCATTTGTCAGGGTATAGTTTTCATTGTCTTTTGTAGAAGTATAGGATTGCCACCTGTCAAATATAGGGTGGGTTGTCATATTTCAGAGTAAAGAGTTGTAATCTGTCAGTGGTTTGATGCTGCAGGAGCTCCTTCCACACCTTCAGCCAATAGCCTTTAAGATACCAGCCCACTTGGGCATGGTCTTTTGTGCTTTAAAAAGCAGGGGTAGCTCTGCTCTCACTTTCTTGCTTCTGGCTCCTGCTTACTGCTGCTAGACTCTGTTCCTGGTCATGCTGAGGGCAATTGTCTAGGACAGTGATCTGTAAGTTTTCCCCCTTAAATAAACAACCCTTTTATTAATCATAATTCCAAACTGATGTAAGACTGTTTGTGATTTATGCCTTCATCTGGTGCCCAATGTTTAGTTTTAGAAGCCCCCCTCCACTCAGCTGCCTGCTGCTAGCTCATACTGCGTCCAGCTTGGCATGAGTCATTCCTCAGCCAGCCATAGCCTGTGTGTGGAGCCAGCAGTTCAATATAGAATCTCATGCAGTGGCTTCTCTTGCTATGGATCAGCCTCAGTTCTTTATATTTTCTGTTTACACACCTTGGATTGGCTTCAACTCTCCATGAACTCTACTGTTTGCCTCTCATTAAGTGTACCACAGAAATCTGTGCAAGATGCAGGCTTCCCTGGTCAGACTCAGCTGTTCTGTGGCTTTCTAACAATTTTTTTGCTTTTGCCTATTCCACTGCTCTAAAGACATCTGCAGCTTCATAAAAGGAGTTTGGCAATGACTCTTTTGTTTCTATTTTGTGAAACACATTAAGGAGTAAGGATATTAGCTTCTCTTGTAAGTTCTCGTAGAATTCTGCATTGAAACCATCTGGTACAGGGCTTTTTTTGGTAGGGAGGTTTCTGATGACAGCTTCTAATTCCTTGTGACTTACAGGTCTATTTAAACTGTTCACCTGGTCTTGATTTAATTTTGGTATATGGTACATGTCTTAAAAAGTGTCTATTTCTTTTACATTTTCCAATTTTGTGGCATACAGGCTTTTGTAGTCAGATGTAATGATTCTCTGAATTTCCTTTATTTCTGTGGTTATGTCCCCCTTTTCATTTCTGATATTATTTATTTGTGTGTTCTCTTTCTGCCGTTTGATTAGTTTGGATAGGGGTTTGTCAATCTTGTTGATTTTCTCCAGGAACAAGCTTTTTGTTTCATTGATTCTTTGGATTGTTTCTCTGTTTCTATTTTGTTGATTTCAGCCCTCAGTTTGATTATTTCCCATCTTCTACTCCTCCTGGGTGAATCTGCTTCTTTTTTTCCTAGAGCTTTCAGGTATGCTTTTAAGTCTCTAATGTGTGTTTTCTCCATTTTCTTTATGTTGGCACTTAGTACTATGAACTTTACTCTAAGCTACAGTCACCCTGATACAAAAACCACACAAAGACTTAACCAAGAAAGAGAATTACAGACCAATCTCACTCATGAACATCGATGAAAAAATTCTCAATAAAATACTGGCAAACCAAATCCAAGAACACATCCAAAAAATTATATATTATGATCAAGTAGGCTTCATCCCAGAGAGGCAGGGCTGGTTGAACATACAAAAATCTATCAATGTAATCCATCATATAAATAAACTAAAGGAAAAAACACATGATCATCTCATTAGATGCTGAAAAAGCATTTGACAAAATTCAACACCCCTTTATGATAAAGGTCTTGGAGAGATTAGGAATACAAGGTTCATTCCTAAATATAATAAAGGCAATATACAGCAAGCCAACAGCTAACCTTAAATTAAATGGAGAGAAACTCAAAGCCATCCCACTAAAATCAGGAACAAGACAAGGCTGTCCACTCTCTCCATACCTCTTCAATATAGTGCTTGAAGTTCTAGCAATAGCAATAAGACAGCATAAGGAGATCAAGGGGATTCGAATTGGAAAGGAAGAAGTCAAACTTTCATTATTTGCAGATGACATGATAGTGTACATAAGCGACCCCAAAAACTCCACCAAACAACTCCTACAGCACCTTTAGTAATGTGGCAGGATACAAGATCAACTCCAAAAAATCAGTCGCCCTCCTATACACAAAGGATATGGAAGCAGAGAGGGAAATCAGAGAAGCATCACCTTTCATGATAGCCACAAACAGCATAAAATATCTTGGGGTAATTCTAACCAAGGAAGTGAAAGATCTATTTGACAAGAACTTTAAGGCATTGAAGAAAGAAATTGAAGAGGATACCAGAAAATGGAAGGACCTCCCTTGCTCTTGGATTGGGAGGATCAATTTTGGCAATTTTACCAAAAGCAATCTATAGATTCAAGGCAATCCCCATCAAAATCCCAACAAAATTCTTCATAGACCTTAAGAGAACAATAATCAACTTTATATGGAAAAACAAAAAACCCAGGATAGCCAAAACAATCCTATACAATAAAAGTACTTCCAGAGCCATTATCATCCCTGTCTTCAAACTCTATTACAGAGCTACAATACTGAAAACAGCTTGGTATTGGCATAAAAACAGAGAACTCGACCAATGCAATCGAATCGAAGACGCAGATAAATCCACAAACCTATGAACACCTGATTTTTGAAAAAGGAGCTAAAATTATACAATGGAAGAAAGAAAGCATCTTTAACAAATGGTGCTGGCATAACTGTATGTCAACTTGTAAAAGAATGAAAATAGATACATTTCTATCACCATGCACAAAGCTAAGTCCAAATGGATTAAAGACCTCAATATTAATCTGACCACACTGAACCTGATAGAAGAGAAAGTGGGAAGTAGTCTACAACACATGGGCATAGGAGACCACTTCCTATGTAGAACACCAGACACATAATAAGCACAGACAATAATAGCAACAATTAATAAATGTGACCTCCTGAAACTGAGAAGCTTCTGTAAAGCAAAGGACATTGTCATTAAGACAAAAAGGCAACCTACTTACTGGGAGAAGACCTTCACCAACCCCACATCAGACAAAGGTCTGATTTCTGACATATATAAAGAACTCAAGAAACTAGACATTAAAACTCTAATTAACCCAATTAAAAATTGGGGTACTGAAATGAACAGAGAATTCTCAAAAGAAGAAGTTCAAATGGCCAAAAGACACTTAAGGTCATGCTCAACCACCTTAGTCATCAGAGAAATGCAAATCAAAGCAACTCTGAGATACCATCTTACACCTGTCAGAATAGCTAAAATAAAAAACACCATTGATAGCCTATGCTAGAGAGGATGTGGAGTAAGGGGAACACTCATTCATTGCTGGTGGGAATGCAAACTTGTGCAACCACTTTGGAAGTCAGTGTGGCAGTTTCTCAGGAAACTGGGAGTCAACCTACCTCAGGACCCAGCATTACCACTCTTGGGAATATACCCAAGAGATGCCCAATCATATTACAAAAGCATTTGTTTGCCTATGTTCATAGCAGCGCTATTTGTAATAGCCAGAACCTGGAAACAACCTAGGTGCCCCTCAATAGAAGAATGAATAAAGAAGGTGTGGCAATACACACTTTAGAGTTCTACTCAGCGGTTAAAAACAATGGGATACTACTTAAATGTCACCTACATTTAAGTACAAAAGTAGTACAAAAATGTTACTACAATTTGTCTTATTCAAAAATATGTTTTTCATATTCATACCTCTAAAATATTTTCTGATTGATACTGTGAATGTTGGATTTTCCTCCTGAAGAAACCATGCCTAATCTTCAAACTACTGTTTATTCCAGATGCATAGGACTTGACCCTAGACATACAGTACTTCATGGGAAAATGAAAGCACCCTGGGTGATGTAAATCTAATATCTGTCATGTTTGCTGTAAGAACTCAGAGAGTATAAAGTGCATCTCTGGATTCCTCCATTTCAACTAGGTTTGGAAGAGGACTTGCTCCATGTGTTCAAACTGCTTTTTTAATTTGTTACAAAATGAAAATAATCATAGTAAGTATTAGATACCTTAGGTGAAATTTAATTGCTTCCACTATATTTTAAAATATTAAAAATGATTGTTTCAACTGATCAAGAAGCCAGATAAAAAGTAAAGGAAAACTACATTCCTAAGAACATCCTATTATCCAAAGAGACCTTAAGAGACATGTTTGTGTCAGCTGAGCATACAAGTAAGTTTTCTTAATAGCTCTGGGGACACTGCACAACCTGAGGTGAGTGACTACTGCCCATACATACATTTGAAGCCATGCACCACAGACTTACCATATGATTAGAACTGGAGGAAGGGATTCAATTGCCCCTGAGATTATTTCAAAGAAGCTAAATTTGAACAGTTTCTAAAATCTGGCTGATTTCCATGAAAACAAATGTAGATTAAATTATAAAGAGAAAGGCAAATGGAAAATAACCAAATGCAACATTTCCTTGCATCCAAAATAGTTCATGGTGTGGCACTTAACATCAAATGTTCCAGGACCAGACTCAGAGGCCACATTTGAAAAATAGGAACAGGTGTCAGTTTGAGTCAAAATTCCCTATTGTTTATAGAAGTCCATTATTTTTCAAATTACTAAAAATTTAAAAACTACAGAAAGAGTGGGACTTTGACTAAAAGAAAGCAGGTAGAATACAGCAATGCAGAGGCACTTTCAGGTTCTCAGATGCACTTGAGAACCCTTCAGGTTGCTATCCATATTACATCCTGACTCACCATTTGATAGTTAAGTTCTGGCTGCCAGCAATGATACTTTGAGAAGTATGCTGTTTATAAGAAATAATAACCTGTATATCTTCTTTGACCACAGGTACCGGCACTTGTGTTGAGAGTTTCTGTCTTAGTGACATGACTTGTGCTGTTTTATATGTTCTTTTCTCAGGGGAATAACTGCAAATCTAATTTAAAGTCTTGCTTTCTCTCTACTATGCTCATTAGGTTTAAAACTAAAAGGCAGGATGTCTTCTTACAAATGAGTGAATATTAGGTCTTCAAGAAGGACTTCTGAAAAGATACTGATTGACAGTCTAATATCTGCCTACCCTGTGAAACACTGTGGGCTAACAAAAGCTGTGTAGGTAATACCAGAGAAGTAGGTAAGCAAACAAAGAAAGGGGATTATTGAAGTGTGCCCTCCCCAAACTCTAACCTTGTAGTTAAGATGGTACATGCAATGACTATGATTTCTGGAACCAGATTTGACACTTGTCATTAAAATACAGTATGATTCCATCCTACCAAGAAAAAGAAACAACATATTGAGAGTGATATTGTTTAAAATACAAACCCCAACTCCACATTGTTTCTAAAATTAAAAAAATCAACATTGGATAATTATAGGAACTGTATTAAAAATTATTTAATGGAATAAAGCCTAGCTTGTGACTTTCTGCCTGTAGTTGGTGTCTGGGTGAAATCTGCTCTTCTCAACAGCAAGAAAATTAATTCGCCACTGTGTCTCCTTCTGTTTTTATAAACATGTCCTGTTAAGATCCACATTAAATAAGTGAACTGTTAGTTGGACATGGAATCACTTTTGAAGGAAAATAATGTGGGCTAGTGTAAGCTTTATTAGAGACTCCTTAGGTTCTGTGTGCTGGCTCATTGGGACTGTCCAAGGCCCATTTCCATCTTGTATTTTAGTCTATCATGTTTGTGATATTACATCTGAATTTAAATGATGTCTTTTAAAATACAACCATTGCTCTGACACTGGGATCCTCTGCACTCAATTCCAACTCCCTCTAAGGAGCTAGGTACCATAAATAGGTATCCGCAGCCTTACTGAGACCTCAGGCATTCACAAACAAGTGATCAAGAAATACTCATCCAGTAAATAGGAAATACTCTTCCATGAAAAGAAACATTTGAAAAAGTGTTGGTTAAAATTATATACAGAGGCAATTTACAGTAAGTCTGGCACTTGTAACACTGAAACTCTCAAGAGGCAGAGAACATTGTAATAAGTCATACTTGAGGTATAAAAATAGATGGGGCTGGAGAGATGGCTCAGTGGTTAAGAGCATTGACTGCTCTTCCAGGGGTCCTGTGTCCAATTCCCAGCAAGCATATGGTGGCTCACAACCACCAGTAATGATATCTGGTGCGAACTTCTGTCTGCAGGGGCACATGAAGGCAGACCATTGTATACATAATAAATAAATAAACAAACAAACAAACAAATAGAAATAGAGCAACAGAAGAGAAAGAAGTCTCAACAGTCACCCTGAGTGACCATCAATGAGATAATACCAGCACAGAGCAATAGTCTCCAACTTCCTGATACTCAGTGTAATCATCTACAGGAATGTTCACTGTGACATCCCACCTCTAACAGAACTTCCTGTATTAATATGTTTAAATATCTCCATTCACTCAATTGTATTAGCTATCAAAACATTGTGACTGATGTTGGTTCCCAGCCACCTGGCTAGCTTAGAGCTAAAATAATCACATAGAAACTGTATTAATAAAATCTTATTGGTCCATTAGCTCTAGATCCTTATTGGCTAACTCTTACATATTAATTTAACCAATTTCTATTAATCTGTATATTGCCACATGGCTGTGGCTTACCGGGTAAAGTTCCCAGCATCTATCTCCAGTGGCTCCATAACTTCTCTCTGACTCTGCCTCCTTTCTCCCAGTATGCCATTTAGTTTTCTCCACCTACCTAAGTTCTACCCTATCAACAGGCCAAAGGAGTTTCTTTATTCATTAATGGTAATCACAGTATGCAGAGGAAAATCCCACATTATGTATATTTTAGGAATCTTCTAAAGTATTATCCATTCCCATTTTTTCCTTTTCCTCCGTGCCCTTTAACATTTCATATTCCATTTTCTCCTTCGTCCTTCATGCAATCTATGGTCTATCCTCTTCCCTCTAAATCCACCCCACAGTCCCTTACTCATTTTATAACTTGAGGTCTTAACTTTCCTTTCATGCACATTTGAAAGCATGGATTTGATTTGTATGCAGCTATATATTCTCTGAAAGTACCAGAATATCTTGTGTCTTGTAGAAGATCAATTTTGATTTGTAATTAAGTCATGAAAGCATATATAGTTTTATGGATATAACTTTGTAGGATAATAAGGCAAGACCTTTATAATCATGTGATAATTAGACATACTACTCAATATTAAATGAGGACTCTATTAAAGAAAATATTGAACAGATGAGACCTAATAGACTGAATCAGGAAGCCAAACACCCTTTCAAAGAACAGATAAACAAATAACAATATACAAGACATAAAAACAATTTATACAGGTAGCACATGAATGAATAGCCACTGATGTGTTATATGGAAGAATAGGGTGGAGACTTCTCTTTTGAGAACTGAGGCAACCCATAATGTGAATGGTGAGACTGTGAATATTCCTTGGGTCTTTCTCTAATTTGCATCAATAATTTGGGGATGATGAGGATGAAGCCACTGAGACAAATGCCAAAAACAGTTGACAAAAAGCTGCTGTGAGACAGTGGTCTTTTATCCTGTGACTTGTATTATTTTTAATAAAATGCTGATTGTCCAGTAGCCAGGCAGAAAAAATAGTCAGGGATACCAGGCAGGAAGTAGAGGTGGGGCAATGAGAATTCTGGGAAAAGGGAAGTTTCTGTCTGCAGTTGTCACCCAGATGCAAAATAAGCCAGATACAGAGCAAGCAAGATGTGACTGCCTTGCTGAAATAGGTACCAAGCACGTGGCTAACACAGATAAAACTTATAGGCTGACATAAGTTATAATAAATGATTAATAAGAAGAAGCCTGAGCTACTGGGCCAATAAGTTTATAATTAATGTAGACCTCTGTGTGTTTATTTGGGACTGAATGGCTGGAGGACTGGGTAGGACAGAAGCCTCAGACAACAGAATGGTGCCCACATGGACAACTGCATCCACATAAAGCCTGAGAGAGCTTGGGAAGTAATTCTAGACATAAAATAATAGAGTTAGATTCAGATGGTTTACAGTGTG
>JABTXL010012560.1:3137-13635 GCA_025134845.1 Neodon shergylaensis | reverse complement strand
GAGACAGAAGATCTCTGTGAGTTCAAGGTGCAGTAGCACACAACTTTAATCCCAACACTTGGGAGGCAGGTGGACCTATGTGTCAAGGACAACCTGGTCCACAGAGTGAATTCCAGGACAGCCAAAGATACACTGAGAACCTAGTCTCAAAAAAACAAAAATTAAAAATAAAAATAAATGAAATAGACTTTAAAATAAAACCACATAAAGATGGAAAATGCACAGAGTATCTAGATACTGTATATTATTATGTTGTCTTTGAATTGAATTGTTTGATGGCTGAGGAAGAAGCAACAGAGGCTAAAAGGCATTTAATTATGAATGCTGCTGTATTAATAATATATGTGTACTTAAAATGCTTTAACTTTAAAATTTAAGTCACAAGATATGTTACTTTGGAGAAGAGGTTTTGTTTTTGTTTCCATAAGAAATTAGAGGCTGTGTATTCATTCTGGGCTAAGAAAAATCAGGTTTAATCAAGGAACCCCCCCAAAAAATCTCTAATAGGAATGTGTGGCACAGATGTCTGAGTTATACATCCAAAACAGATTCAAGAGTGTAGCCTCATAGAATACTCCAGCCAGGACTTGATCATAATTCTAAATTCTCTTTAGGTCCCCATAAGATTGTCAGCATCCCAATCAGCTTAAAGTAGTCTGAAAAACTACACCCACATTCCCAAAAAATAGATTATGGATATTTATCTTTGTTTAGAATGCTGGTTACAATTTGTATGAATAATGGTCAGAAGAAAAGCTAAACAAGTGATATCAGATTCAGAGCTTTTTATTTTTTAAAAAAGGAGGGACAATGGTCTTTTATTCTGTCACTTTATTATTTTTAATAAAATGCTGATTGACCAATAGCCAGGCTATAAGTATAGATGGGACATCCAGGCTGGAAGTAGAGGCAGGCAATGAGAATTCTAGGAAGAGGAAAATTTCAGTCTGCAGTCATCACCCAGATGCAAAGGAAGCCAGACACAGAGCAAGCAAGATGTGACTGCTTCACTGAAAAAGTTAGCAAGCCACATGGCTAACACTAACAAGAATTATGGGCTGATATGAGTTATAAGAATTAATTAAGAAGAAGACTGAGCTACTGGGCCAATAAGCTTATAAGTAATGTAGATCTCTGTGTGTATATTTGGGATTGAATGGCTACAGTACTAGGGGCGGGAACAGAAACTTCAATCAACTAAAAGCCATAACAGAGAGAGCTCAGGAGTGTAAAGAGAGTCTAGGCATAGGGTGGAGGGCTTGAAAGAGCAGTGGGTCTGGACAGATGCTACCAGGTTTAAGTGTCCAAATATGGGTATGAGAGCATTTTCTTTAGGTGAAAGAATAGAAAAGCAACAAAACTTATTCCTTATCACTCATTTTTAGAAAGATTCTTTAAAATACAAGGATGCTAGATGTTATAAATGCCATATGCATCAATCATTGCAAAAAGTTTTCCTATTTATTTATCAATTTTAGTTATCATCTAGGCATATCTATGCAATATTTTCATTCTTTTCATTTTTAACATCGTATCACTCAACCACCACTTCATTGTGTCATATACCTTTTACTAAAAAGTGAAAGATTAAATCTCATTGCCCCTAACAGACGTGATTGTTTAGAATCCTGTTTCAGAAGCACCACCCCAGCTTTGCCTATTCCTGCTGGAAGCATCAAGTACAGTTTCTTTTTACAGCTAGAGGTTCTGCTTCTAGCTTGGCTCATTAACTTGGTATGTGTACCATGCTGACAGCCATTCCTTCATCATTCTAAAAAAATTTTTTAAAAAAATATGGTTTATTTATTTTTATTTTTATGTGCATTGGTGTGAAGGTGTCAGATCCCCTGGAACTGGATTTTCAAACAGTTGTGAGCTGCCATGTGGGTGCTGGGAATTGAACCCGAGTCCTCTGGAAGAGCAGTCAGTGCTCTTAACCGCTGAGCAATTTCTCCAGCCCCCATTCTAAAGTTCTTGACTGTAGTTCCACCCACTAATGTGGGAGACCCTCTGTATGCTCTGAATATCATTGGCTAGTAAATAATCTGTCTTCAGAGGCAGGTGGAGAAAACTAAAATGAATGAAAGGAGAAATATTGTGGAGAGAAGAGTAGCTATGGAACCTCTGATAGACATATGCAAGCCATCAGTTGAAAACTTGCCATGAACTTCATGGTAAAATATAAAATAATGGAGATGGTTAATTCTAGATGTAAAAGCTGGCTAGCAATATGCTTAAGCCTTTGGCCAATTAGTATTGTAAATAGTATAGTGTCTGTGTGATTATTTCAGGTCTAAATAGCTGGGAATAAACAAGAAACCTCTTACAACAACCCACTTATTGGGGAAAAACATATTTATTATACCTGTCCAGAGGTGGTATTAGAAGACTAGTACACTGAATTCCTTCTGGGAATAAACAGGTTCTAAATATAACAAGAAGGGAAGAGAGACATCACTGTTTGTAGAAGGACATGTGATGAACGTGAAGAGGTGTTCATGGCCACCATTGTGTGCAGCACTAAGATCTTCACAAAAGGAACAGAAAATGGCATCCTTGGCAGATTCCATGGTCTCCATCCTTTGGCTGAGCTCCAGAATATCTTTTGTTCACAATGGAGGGTATTCAGAGCAAGAGAAGAGAAGAGAAATTTTTGAAAGTTTAAGCATCTTTAGCTGTCTTGGAAAGGTTCCTATAGGGTCATAAGAAAGAAAGAAAGAGAAAGTACCCATTTTGTATGCTGTACAGAAAAGTGCAAGGATGAATCCTGCTTCAGAAATATTGAAGCAAGTCTCCAAGGGACACTGTAGCAGCAAGCCACTTGTTTGTTCTGGCCACTTATCCCCAAAATGAAACTAAATTAAACCACTGCTTGGCCCATTAGCTCTCGCTTCTTATTGGCTATCTCTTATTTATTAATTTAACCCATTTCTATTAGTCTATATATCATCAGGTGGCCATAACTTATTGGGTAAAGTTCCCAGCATCTGTCTCTGGCAGTGGCTCCATGGCTTCTATCTGACTCTGCATTCATTTTGCCAGCCTTCAGTTTAGTTTTCCCCACCTAGTTCCATTCCCCTATAGCTTTGCTATAGGCCCAAAGCAGTTTATTTATCAGTGGTAATCACAAAATACAGAGGGAAATCCCATATCACCTCCCCTTTTCTGTTTAAATAAGAAAGGAAGGTTTGAACTTTAACATAATAAAATTACATATAACCAAACAGGTATCAAGCAAAAATCACAGTTATAATATTTATATCTATTTTATCTTTTATCATAACTAAGGAAAACTATAACTACAAATTCTTCAACTCCATCCAAAACTCCAGAGGATATATTACCTAAGTAAACAGTAAGTGCATTGTAAACAACTTCCAAAACTCTAGAATTTACAGAGACATCTCACTGCTTGGATAGTCACCCAAAGTCCTTGTGTACCACTGGGGCATCTGATCTTCAGCCCACATCCCCATAGTATCAAGAAGACTTTTCCACAAAGCAGGAAATTTCAAAGACATTGGCAGCTTGTCTGTCACATTTTTCTGTGTCCTGCAAAATGTTTGGCAGACTCTTTCATGTAGCAAGAACCCTGAAGGACCGTCTCACCTTTAGGCAATTTCAGCAGTCATTTCTCTGTGGGTTCTGCATGTCCAGTTTATCAAGCACTCCAGGCAAGAGCAGTCAGTTTCTTTCCCAAATGGCTAGCAAACTCCATAAGGAGGGTCTTCAATGCTCACAGTAGCTTGGTGTTGCCAGGAGCAGATGTGTCTCATTGTCATGAAAATTCTAAATTCTTAAAGTTTTTTAAATGCCATATTCTGTAGTCTTTGAAAGGTTTGAAGAATTCCTATCTATCTGAAATACATCTCTGTACATCTAGAAAATATAACTAACATGACTACAAGCCTGACTATTATAGATGATTATTAGCCTACATTTTAATTATACATTGCATTTTTAAATGACCTATACAAACACAATACCTTAAGAGCAAAAATAAACATAGAACAGAATTGACCTTAAATTTGTATTAATAAACCAAGATCCATACCAATACAGATCTTTATAGAATATCCCCCTTTAAATGTAAACAAACATTTATAAACAATATTTGGGAATTTGGGCAAAGTACTCACCAAACTGCTTCCTGCTATTTATTGGGCAAAGCAATTTTTGGGTGGTGTTCAGGTAACCATTCAGGGGGTCTTGGTTTCATCAAACCATATTATTCTGGAAGGATTGCCGAGGGTCTCATCCTCTGTGGAAACAAAACAAGAGCCTCTTTTCCAAAGCAACATAACCTTAGACCCATATATTGAATTCAAGATATTTTAAAGTACATATGTTGTCTTATCTTAGCAGTCCCCAGAATCAAATGTCTCTCTGCAGTCAAAAAATTCAGAGATAACACAATAATATACATAATCCAGAGTCAATGTGAATTTTCAATATTTACGTGGCTTATTTTTACTCCATTACTTTTCTACAAGTTTAATATTTATTTAATTATCTTTAGTCTTTAATCTATGACTGTCTTACTCTGTCTCTTTAAAGACTTGTTTTATTTTCTAAAAAAAATTTACTTCTTTTTATTACTCCCTGTATTCTTTTTTTTCTCTCTCAGCCTACATATATTTATCTAACACTGTGACCCATTTAGAGGTCCTTTACATTTGAATTTGTCATTATTGTTTTTCTGTAATTCTTTACTGACCTGGACAGCTTCTTATAATGCTAAGCATTTCTTTAAAACTTAAGCTGCACCATTATTAGGATATATACTGTGCTTCCTGTTTGCTCTACACAGTCCAACATGGTGGAAATCCATTTACCACCTCTGCAAACCATGCACATTGCCACAGTTTTAGGCACACAGCATCTATGTTGCCATGAAGCAAGTTGTAGTACATTGCCCACAAATCCCATTTAAATGCTCAGCCAGAGGTCACACTGGCAACATGGCCCAGAAAGTCTGCATTTCAAAATGACATGTCATTTTTCCTGCTAATGTTGAATTAGGAAATCCTCTCTCAATGGAGTTTGGGATGCTGCCTGCAAACAGCAAGAAGCTGTGTTAAACTCTGTATTTTTGTGTCTAGAATTACTTTTCAAGCTCTCTCTGATTTTTAATGTATTTAGTTAACCACATTAGCATACCAATCGGTGACCTAGGTTTTATGTCCCTCTTGGTCCTGCAGTTGTTAAGTCCCAAAGAATCACACAGAGGTCTACATTAGTTATTACTGATTGGCCCATTAACTCAGGCTTCTTATTTACTAATTCTTAAAACTAACCTTAGTCCATAATTTTTGTGTGATTTAGCCACATGGCCTAGTACCATTTTTGGTGAGGCAATCACACCTTGCTTCCTCTGAGGCTGGGTCACAATTGCAGACTGTGCTTCCTGTTCCCAGCATTCTCGTTTTCCTGCCTCTACCTCTTTCCTGGTTGCCCCATCTGTACTTCCGGCCTGGCTACCAACCAATCAGCATTTTATTCAAAATAATAGAAGTGAATACTTGTGAGCTATTATTTATAGGCAATTTACATTGGAATAGATTCATGTATATTGATACAAATTATATTGAATATGTTCCTACTTTCATCTACAATATATGTATATCTAGGCAAAATTATTTTGTAATATTTTATGCATGCATGCTTCTACCTCTGCTGAAGACATTTTCTATATTGATACAATTTTAGGAGGTATTTATCATATTTCAATATATGTTTCTACTTCTAATCAACACATTGTCTTCATTTGTTGCACATTTTTGGAAGTTGCTTAATTGCAATTCCTGCTTACTCAAGTAATATTATTTCCCTTCTCGAGTTTTCAATGGGGTTGAAGACTAGATTGTTGTAGTTACTTTCCTCTCATGACTTGGCCAAGATATTTATATACAAGACTTAAATTCATTAGGATAGGATGATTATTGAAACATTTATCACATGTTTCTTGCTTGTTATCATTTATGCTGGTTGTAATTCTAATTTTTATACCTCATATTTGGCACACAAGTCTGGGAAATTGTAATAGTCATAAATGTTGGGTGAAATGTACCCAGAAGTTCCAGAACCTTCACAGATAAGGAGACATACATGAAAAATATGTAATGATTGACTAAAGAAGACACATGTCATATTTTATAATGTTGTAAAGGTCTATGATTTTCAGAACTGTTTTTCATAAGAGAGGATTCCACATATGGATCCTACAGAGTCCAGCTTCTTACCTCCAGGAAGGCTCATTACACTTCCACTACACTCCTGGGAAATAACCAAATGATGGAAAACCATTGACATCTGTGCGTAACTGTGGTTGACTGCAGTGATGTGTGACAGGAAGTTATCCAGGATACTGTGAAAAATATAATCAAGTTCTCTGTGAATTTAGAAAATCGTTTTTATGTGTTAGAAAAGAAGGAAAATGTTTTTATCATTGAGCAAACATTAAGCCAACCTGGGATGTTCATCATAAACTGGATGACATTGTAAAGAGGACAAGTCTATGCAGGCACAGGGATCTGGTTTTTCTAATGTGTGTTTTAGAGACTAAAATAATATAGACATGCTACTCAGAGCAATATAAAAATTTGGTTTAATTCCCACTAATAATTAATGTCTTT
Organism: Neodon shergylaensis; assembly: GCA_025134845.1. Lineage (NCBI taxonomy): Eukaryota > Metazoa > Chordata > Mammalia > Rodentia > Cricetidae > Neodon > Neodon shergylaensis. The sequence continues at coordinate 7,000 of JABTXL010012560.1, read as the reverse complement.
TTAATTTAAATGAATAATTCTAAAACTTATCTAATTGATCCTGAATGAAAAATTCTTTTATTTCATTTCCAGGAATAATATTGTCATGGTGATTTGTTGTGAACGTTTTTCACTTAGAACAGAAAAAATAAAAATGTCATTTTATTGATTTCTTGGAGAGGGTCTATTTCCCACCAGGATGGTTTGCACTTGCTGTGTTGCTGAAGATGATCTCCTGATCCTTGTATTTCTAGTTCCTGAGTGCTGCTGGCATGACAGACATGGGCCCTCACACTCTAGTTTTTGGTATAGAACTGAGAGCATGGACAAGGCTTTGGCTTCCCCGTCCCCTCCCACATAAGCCAGATAAATAAATAAATACCCAGCAGCAGAAGCATGGAAGCAAGCCCTTTAGACCTCCTGAATACTAAGGTTACAGACATGGCAAAAGATATGACTAGGCCAGGGCTCTCTTCTCAACCACCAAACAAGCCCCCAGCACTGCCTTCCTTTGTTTCTGCATTTTCCTTCTTTCCTTTCTTTCTTCTTTCTTTCTTTCTTTCTTTCTTTCTTTCTTTCTTTCTTTCTTTCTTTCTTCATTTCTTTCTTTCCTTCTTTTCTTTCTTTCTTTCTTTCTTTCTTTCTTCATTTCTTTCTTTCCTTCTTTCTTTCTTTCTTTCTTTCTTTCTTTCTTTCTTTCTTTCTTTCTTCTTCTTCCTCTCTTCCTTCTTCCCTTTCTTTCTTCATTTCTTTCTTTCCTTCTTTCTTTCTTTCTTTCTTTCCTTCTTTCTTTTCTTTCTTTCTTTCTTTCTTTCTTTCTTTCTTTCTTTCTTCTTCTTCCTCTCTTCCTTCTTCCCTTTCTTTCTTCCTCCCTTCTTTCTTCATTTCTTTCTTTCTTTCTTCATTTCTTTCTTTCTTTCTTTCCTTCTTTCTTTTCTTTCTTTCTTTCTTTCTTTCTTTCTTTCTTTCTTCCTTTCTTTCTTTCTTTCTTTCTTTCTTTCTTTCTTCTTCTTCCTCTCTTCCTTCTTCCCTTTCTTTCTTCCTCCCTTCTTTCTTCCATTTCTTCTTCCCTTCCTCCCTTTCTTCCTCCCTCCCATCCTTTTTTCTTTTTTGTTGAACTTTTATATGTTTTGTTATTTGGGAGATTATAAGACTTGTGCATGTCTCATAGTCCCTCAGATCCTATGGTCAAATTTCTAGGACCAAAAAGAGTTCAGGCAAGGATGTCTCCTCCTTCCTTCATACCTTCCTTATTCTTTTTCTTTTTTCATTTTTTTTTGTCTGAACTTTATATGTTCTCTTATTTGGGACAAGGGCTTCTCTACACAGCCTGGGGATTGACAGAGGTCCACCTACCTCTGTCTCCTGGGTGACAGAATAAAAGGTGTGTACCACGAAAACCCAGCTAAGTTGTTAGTATCTCGTTATGTTAGATTCTTGTGCATTTAATTTAATTTCAAATTTTGTTTGTATCTGTACATGTGTGTCCCTGTGGGGGGCAGGAAAGGTGCCCTATTTTAGAATATTTTATTTTATTTTTATTTGAGACAGTGTTTTCAGTTATGTAGAACTTAAGTTTAATTTCAAATTTTTTTTTTATTTTATTTTTTTTATATTTATTTATTTATTTATTTATTTATTTATTTATTAAAGACTTCTGTCTCTTCCCCACCGCCGCCTCCCCTTTCCCTCCCCCTCCCCCAATCAAGTTCCCCTCCCTCGTCAGCACAAAGAGCAAACAGGGTTCCCTGTCCTGTGGGAAGTCCAGGGACCACCCACCTCCATCCAGGTCTAGTAAGGTGAGCATCCAAGCTGCCTAGGCTCCCACAAAGCCAATACGTGCAGTAGGATCAAAACCCACTGCCATTGTTCTTGAGGTCTCAGTAGTCCTCATTGTCCACTATGTTCAGCGAGACCAGTTTTAACCCAGGCTTTTTCAGACCCAGGCCAGCTGGCCTTGGTGAGATCCCGATAGAACATCCCCATTGTCTCAGTGTGTGGGTGCACCCCTCGTGGTCCTGAGTTCCTTGCTCGTGCTCTCTCTCCTTCTGCTTTGGACCTTGAGGTTTCAGTCCGGTGCTCCAATGTGGGTCTCTGTCTCTGTCTCTTTTCATCGCCTGATGAAGGTTAATGTTCAGGAGGATGCCTATATGTTTTTCTTTGGGTTCTCCTTCTTATTTAGCTTCTCTAAGAACCCGAATTATAGGCTCAATGTCCTTTATTTATGGCTAGAAACCAAATATGAGTGAGTACATCCCATGTTCCTCTTTTTGGGTCTGGCTTACCTCACTCAGGATAGTGTTTTCTATTTCCATCCATTTGCCTGCAAACTTCAAGAAGTCCTTGTTTTTTACTGCTGAGTAGTACTCTAATATGTATATATTCCATACTTTCTTCATCCATTCTTCAATTGAAGGGCATCTAGGTTGTTTCCAGGTTCTGGCTATTACAAACAATGCTGCTATGAACATAGTAGAGCATATACTTTTGTTGTAAGATAAGGCCTCTCTTGGATATATTCCCAAGAGTGGTATTGCTGGGTCCAGGGGTAGGTTGATCCCGAATTTCCTGAGAAACCTCCACACCGCTTTCCAGAGTGGTTGCACAAGTTTGCATTCCCACCAGCAGTGGATGAGTGTACCCCTTTCTCCACAACCTCTCCAGCAAAGGCTATCATTGGTGTTTTTGATTTTAGCCAATCTGACAGGTGTAAGATGGTATCTTAAAGTTGTCTTGATTTGCATTTCCCTGATCGCTAAGGAAGTTGAGCATGACCTTAGGTGTCTTTTGGCCATTTGAACTTCTTCTGTTGAGAGATCTCTGTTCAGCTCAGTGCCCCATTTTATAATTGGGTTGCTTAGCCTTTTACGGTCTAGTTTCTTGAGTTCTTTATATATTTTGGAGTTCAGACCTTTGTCAGTTGCGGGGTTGGTGAAGATCTTCTCCCAGTCAGTGGGTTGCCTTTCTGTCTTAGCGACAGTGTCCTTTGCTTTACAGAAGCTTCTCAGTTTCAGGAGGTCCCATTTATTCAATGAGGCCCTTACTGTCTGTGCTGCTGGGGTTGTACTTAGGAAGTGGTCTCCTGTGCCCACGTGTTGTAGAGTACTTCCCACTTTCTCTTCTATCAGGTTCAGTGTGTTCGGCTTGATATTGAGGTCTTTAATCCACTTGGACTTGAGTTTTGTGCATGGTGATAGATATGGATCTATTTTCATTCTTCTACAGATTGACATCCAGTTTTGCCAGCACAATTTGTTAAAGATGCTCTCTTTTTTCCATTGTATACTTTCAGCTTCTTTATCGAAAATCAGGTGCTCATAGGTTTGTGGGTTAAAGTCAGGGTCTTCTATTCGATTCCATTGGTCGACTTCTCTGTTTTTATGCCAATACCAAGCTGTTTTCACTATTGTAGCTCTGTAATAGAGTTTGAAGTCAGGGATGGTAATGCCTCCAGACGTTCCCTTATTGTATAAGATTGTTTTGGCTATCCTGGGTTTTTTGTTTTTCCATATAAAGTTGATTATTGTCTTCTCCAGATCTCTGAAGAATTTTGATGGGATTTTGATGGGGATTGCATTGAATCTATAGATTGCTTTTGGTAGAATTGCCATTTTTACTATGTTGATCCTCCCAATCCAAGAGCAAGGGAGATCCTTCCATTTTCTGGTGTCCTCTTCTATTTCTTTCTTCAAAGACTTAAAGTTCTTGTCATATAGATCTTTCACTTCCTTCGTCAGGGTTACCCCAAGATATTTTATGCTCTTTGTGGCGATCGTGAAAGGTGATGCTTCTCTGATTTCCCTCTCTGTTTCTTTATCCTTAGTGTATAGGAAGGCAACTGATTTTTTGGAGTTGATCTTGTATCCTGCCACATTACTAAAGGT
>JABTXL010012555.1:524531-554240 GCA_025134845.1 Neodon shergylaensis | reverse complement strand
GAGTGGCTGTGTCATCAGTACTCTCTGTGTGTGTATGTGTGTATGTGTGCGTGTGTGTTTCTCAGAGGCCAACCCTAATCAGCAGAGCTAGAGTGGCTGTGTCATCAGTACTTTCTGTGTGTTTATGTGTGTGTATGTGTGTGTTTTTGTGTATGTGTATTTTTATGGGTGTGTATATGTGTATGTATTTATGTGTGTGTGTGTGTGTATGTGTCAGAGGACAACCCTAATCAGCAGAGCTAGGGTGGCTGGTCATCATTTCTTTCTGTGTGTATATGTGTGTTTCCATATGTGTGTATGTGTGTGTGTGTGTTTGTGTGTGTTAGAGGGCAACCCTAATCAGCAGAGCTAGAGTGGCTGTGTCATCAGTTCTTTCTGTGTGTGTATGTGTGTGTGTGTCAGTGGGCAACCCTAATCAGCAGAGCTAGCATGGCTGTGTCATCAGTACTTTCTGTCTGTGTATGTGGGTGTGTGTATGTGTATGTGTGTGTGTATGTGTGTGTGTCAGAGGACAATCCTAATCAGCATAGCTAGAGTGGCTGTATCATCAGTACTTTCTGTGTGTGTGTGTGTATGTGTGTGTGTCAGAGGGCAACCCTAATCTGCAGAGCTAGAGTGGCTGTATCATCAGTACTTTCTGTGTGTGTGTGTATGTGTGTGTGTGTTTAATTGTGTGTGTGTGTGTTGCGTCAGAGGGCAACCCTATTCAGCAGAGCTAGAGTGGCTGTGTCATCAGTACTTTCTGTGTGTGTATGTGTGTGTGTGTGTCAGAGGGCATCCCTACTCAGCAGAGCTAGTGTGGCTGTGTCATCAGTATTTTCTTTGTGTGTATGTGTGTGTGTGTATATCAAAGGGCAACACTAATCAGCACAGCTGGAGTGGCTGTGTCATCAGTATTTTCTGTGTGTGTGTATTTGTGTGTGTGTGTATTTGTGTGTGTGTATCAGAGGGCAACCCTTCTTAGCAGAGCTAGAGTGGCTGTTTCATCAGTACTTTCTGTTTGTGTATATGTTTGTGTGTGTGTATATATGTGTGTGTGTGTCAGAAGGCAACCCTAATCAGCAGAGCGGGAGTTGCTGTGTCATCAGTACTTTCTGTGTGTGTATGTGTGTGTGTGTCAGAGGGCAACCCTAATCTGCAGATCTAGAGTGGCTGTGTCATCAGTATTTTCTGTGTTTGTATGTGTGTGTATGTGTGTGTGTATCAGAGGGCTACCCTAATCAGCAGTGCTAGTGTGACTGTGTCATTAGTACTTTCTGTGTGTGTGTGTATGTGCTTTTGTATGTGTGTGTGTGTGTGTGTGTATCGGAGGGCAACCGTATTCAGCAGAGCTACAGTGGCTGTGTCATCATTACTTTCTGTTTGTGTATGTGTGTGTGTATGTGTGTGTATATCAGAGGGCAACGCTAATCAGCAGAGCTGGCGTGGCTGTGTCATCAGTACTTTCTGTGTGTGTGTGTGTATGTGTGTGTGTGTGTATCAGAGGGCAACCCTAATCAGCAGAACTAGAGTGGCTGTGTCATCCGTACTTTATGTATGTGTGTGTGTTTGTGTGTGTGTATGTGTATGTGTGTGTGTCAGAGGGCAACCCTAATCAGCAGAGCTAGAGTGGCTGTGTCATCAGTACTTTCTGTGTGTGTAAGTGTGTGTATATCAGAGGGCAACACTAATCAGCAGAGCTGGAGTGACTGTGTCATCAGTATTTTCTGTGTGTGTGTGTATATTTGTGTGTGTGTGTCAGAGGGCAACCCTACTCAGCAGAGCTAGAGTGGCTGTGTCATCAATACTTTCAGTGTGTGTATATGTATGTGTGTGTATGTGTGTGTGTAAGTGTGTGTGTGTGTGTCAGATAGCAACCCTTATCAGCAGAGCTAGAGTGGCTCTGTCATTAGTACTTTCTGTGTGTGTGTGTATGTGTGTGTGTGTGTGTTTTAGAGGGCAACCCTAATCTGCAGAGCTAGAGTGGCTGTGTCATCAGTACTTTCTCTGTGTGTGTTGTTGTCATAGGAGCAGCGGGGGTGCGTCCCCAGCATTCTGGCCGGCTGGCTAGCTTATACCCCGAAGTAACAACACACAAACTGTATTCATTTAAACACTGCTTGGCCCATTTCTATCTAGCCTCTTCTCGGCTAACTCTCACATATTAATTTAGCCCATTTCTAGTCATCTGTGTAGCACCCCAAGGTGTGCTTACCAGGAAGATTCTAGCCTATGTCCATCTTGGATTGGAGCTTCATCGCTCACGTCTGTCCGGGAGACTGGAGCATGGCTTCTCTACTCCAGAGAGCAGATCTTGTCGAGTCTGAGCTCACTTCCTCTTCCGCCCGACATTCTATTCTGTTGACTCCTCCCACCTATGTTTTAACCTATGAGGGCCAAGCAGTTCCTTCATTACTTAACCAATGAAATCAACAGATTGATACACTCCCACATCACTTCCCCTTTTTCTGTTTAAACAAAAATTGTGTGTGTATGTGTGTGTGTATGTGTGTTTGTGTCAGAGGACAACCCTAATCAGCAGAGCTAGAGTGGCTGTGTCATCAGTACTTTCTGTGTGTGTATGTGTGTGTATGTGTGTGTTTGTGTGTATGTGTATGTGTGTGTATGTGTATGTTGTGTATGTATGTGTGTGTGTATGTGTCAGAGGACAACCCTAAAAATAAATAAAAAAATAAAATAAAATAAAATAATGTGTAACATGGAGGCAGAAATAAAGAGTTTGTTATGTAAAATATTTTAAAGGATTATGACCATTTATCTGCAAATAACTAATTTTCAGCTGAAGGCAAATAAGAGCACATCATACAATTCACTTCTGTAGAGTTCTTGCCCGTGACTCTCCAGTAATTGTAAAGTTTCCAATTATTACAATAAGTTTTAGTAATACAGATATCATTTGTTACAACAGAGTGGTGATTTTAATTAGCTAGTGCATGTTTATGTGTTTTTTAAATGAGATTCTTTTCACAAAGTCCTTATTGCTTCTTGAAACATTTTATTTAATCATTCAAAAAAAGAACAGCTCATAGATCATAAGAAGAGAAAAAAGGTAAGTCAGAAATTTGGAATGTTGTATCCTGACTTCACAGGCAAGAAGAAAATTCATTTAGAAAGAAATGATGAAATGTGATACTGTTTCAATGGTTAAGAGGATATGATGCATAATTCTCATCTTGTTTTCATCTGTGTAGACATAAAAGTAAAAATTAAACATGGTTGACCAGACAAGAAAGTTTTCACCCTTGTGAATGTATGAGCACAAAATTAAATATAACAATATAGAGTGTAGAGAAGGAATTGTACATGAACAGTTCCTTTCCTAGAAATCACCAATATCTTGTGCTTTGGATTCTATAGGTGCACTGTTGACAGGAAATAATGACATTTTTTAGCCTTACATGAAAATTTATATTGAGAGATTTCAAGGAATATACTAAAAACCTGATAGTACCTTATCAGTGACAAATCATATGCCACAATCATAAATAACTAATATTTTTCAAATGTCATGATGCAGTTTCTTGATGGAATATAAATTGAAAAATTTAGCAATTCTGAGTAAGATAAATATCCTTCAAACTGTTTTATAAATAAAAATATGCTATCCTTCATTTTTGTCACAGTAAGATCCTCAGTTTTAAAAGAAAAATAATAACCTGTCTAGATTTTACACTCATTTTTTTTTCTTTTGGTCACATAGTAATCTCTAATTTTTTATGTAATATGGACAAATCCAACCAAATATCAAGATGATTAGGCATGGCCCCTGTTTCTACTCACCTACAGAAGGTCATTATTTAGGACAAGTATCTGTAAAAGAACATAAATGGGGTAAAGATTGACAGAAATATTCTCATATGAATATGAGAACAGCTCCCCAAGGATTGTTGCTGGAAATAACAACTGAAAGATAGCAAATGGCTAGATATAATCAGATTCAGGGATCTTACTGATTAGATTGGTAGATACATTGTTGATGGATAGATAGGTAGATGATAGATAGATAGATAGATAGATAGATAGATAGATAGATAGATAGATGATAGATAGATAGATAGATAGATAGATAGATGATAGATAGATAGATAGATAGATAGATGATAGATAGATAGATAGATAGATAGATAGATAGATAGACAGACACATAGACAGACAGACAGAAAGACTCAGTGTGTAATATGCATGTATTTATGAATATACAGTGATATATATGTATAAATATATATAAATGCTATGGATAAAAATATTCATTGAGGTTACCTGTAGCCAGAACTTCTCGAATGTTTTCTGGTGGAATGCTATGTTCCTCAGCATATGCCTCAAGTTTCTCATGTTGCTCAGGAGTCAAGGGTTGACCTTTCCCTACATTGCATGAATGACAATGTCAGAGACATGTTCAGTAGAATTCTGGAGAATTTACAATGTGTCCTTATTATCCCACCACAATATACAATAAAAATCCCAACTGCTCCAAATTCATTTACACTTGGTGAGTCAATACAGGAAATAAAAATTTTCACAAGTTCCATGGACACTTTAAACAAAGTTTAAATGTTGGTATGACATCACTTCTCAGGGTCTCATGATACACCAAAAAATTTTAAAAAGCACCTTCTCTAGAGAATTCACTCATCAAAGTCTTATCCACTTTCAAAAACATAACACTGAAAAGTCATGAAGCCTGTCAATGGAACCTTCATATTTCTCCCAAATCTATACTTTAGAATTCGTGTTTTAATTTAGTACACACTTGATCAAATGACATCCAAAATGGTCTGAATTTTGGGAAAATAATATTTACTCTATTCTTTCCAGTAAGGAAACATGAAAATAAACTCTTCCAATAGCCTTCTTCCATTTCCCCTAGTCTTCAATGACTATGCTACTTGAATTGCAATATAATGTAAAAGTTAGTCCACAAAACAAACAGACTGTCATTTAGTGGAAAGGAGTTTGGAAATACCATGATACTGTATTTGGTGGGCGAATCTGTCTTAATTCTCATTTACAGGGTTATACTTTCGTTAATGTTTCAGAGAACCCACTATCATTCTTACCAAGAACAACAATCAATTTTGTTCTCCGGCCAGCTCTATCCACATTATCACCAGCAAGGACTATGTTGTCTTCTGTTACAAACACAGGTTTAAATACATGATCACCTTCAACTGCAATAAAGACACATTTCAAAACTCAGTGTCATTCATTTTTCTACCTTGTTTGACATCACCTGTTGACAAAACATTAATATTGACCCTGACTCTAGCGGTCATCTCTGATTCACTATCTCATGACACATGTGGGCAAAGGTATTCTTGTAGTCATTCATTTTACATATCCCGTCATAATGTGGTGACCAATCATTTCCACTCTTTAAACGGATAGTGCATCCTAGGTACATACACTTTCCTTTTTTTCTGAATTCTTTGTGTCAAGATCTGTGGAATCACTCTTTTGGTTATTCCTTCCCATTTCAACCAGATCCAAAAGGCCACTTGTCAATTTCCTGAAAGTTAACTTTGGTGTCATACCATAATAAGACCTGGTGAGCAAATGGCTACATATGCAAAAAGAGACTGTACTCATTGGAAATGTGCAAAACAGTTTTCTTATTGTAAGATTATAGATGTAAAATGTAAGAATGAATATTTTAAGTTTACCAAACATTCATATTGTTTGTGAGTTAATCTTTCTATGTATGTTTCTGTGTGCATATGCCTTCTTTCTCTCTCTTTGTCTCACTCACTATCTTTCTCTCTGTTGTGTGTGCATGAATGTGTGTGTGTATGTGCATGTGATATTTCCACTTACAGACACTGATTGAATGATAAAATGGTCCACAGGAAAATAAATGGATTTAAGTATTTGGTCATTTTCTATTATGTGACTGATTTTCATATCCATGTAAGCATTTTTTTGGCCAGAAGAATGTACCTTCTCTTCATTTAAAATAAACAAAAATGTATGCTGTGTATAATTCAGTTGAATAGTGTTGCTATTATTTTAGCAATTGTTTTTCAAACTGAGGTAGTCAGTTTGAAATTCTTAATTTTTATTGAGAAAAAAAAACGTTTCCCCCTCCTCCCCGCCTCCCATTTCCCTCCCCCTCCTTCCACCCTTCTCCCCCTCCCCCCACTCCTCTCCCCCTCCCTCTCCAGTCCAAGGAGCAGTCAGGGTTCCCTGCCCTGTGGAAAGTCCAAGGTGCTCCCCCCTCCGTCCATGTCTAGGAAGGTGAACATCCAAACTGGCTAGGCTCCCACAAAGCCAGAACTTGAAGTAGGATCAAAACCCAGGGCCATTGTCCTTGGCTTCTCATCAGCCCCCATTGTTCGCCATGAACAGAGAGTCCGGTTTTATCCCATGCTTCTTCCATCTCATTCCATCTGGCCTTGGTGAGCTCCCAATAGATCAGCCACACTGTCTCAGTGGTTGGGTGCACCCCTCGTGGTCCTGACTTCCTTGCTCATGTTCTCCTTCCTTCAGCTCCTCAATGGGAACTTGGGAGCTCAATCCGGTGCTCCAGTGTGGGTCTCTGTGACTATCTCCATCCATCCCTAGATGAAGGTTCTATGGTGATATACTACGCTGCGGTAAAAAACAATGACTTCTCGAATTTTGCATGCAAATGGATGGAAATAGAAAACACTATCCTGAGTGAGGTAACCCAGGCCCAAAAAGATGAACATGGGATGTACTCACTCATAATTGGTTTCTAGCCATAAATAATGGTCACGGAGTATATAATTGGTGAACCTAAAGAAGCTAAATAAGAAGGCGAACTCAAGGAAAAAAATATAATTATCCTCTTGGCTATGGGAAGTAGACAAAATTGCCGGGTAGAAAATTTGGGATCTTGGGGGTGGGGTGGGATGGGATTATCGGGGGATGGGGAGAGAAAAGTGAGAAGGGGAGGATGAGGGAAACTTGGGGAAACAGGATGATTGGGATAAAGGAAGGTTGGATAGGGGAGCACGGAAGCACAATTCTTAGTTAAGGGAGCCACCTTAGTGTCGGCAAGAGTCTTGAACCTAGAGTGGCTCCCAGGAGCCCAAGGCGAGGTCCCCAGTTAGTTCCTTGGGCAGCTGAGGATAGGGAACCTGAAATGACCCTATCCTATACCAATGCTGACGAATATCTTGCATATCACCATAGTTTGAAATTCTTAAACAGATTTTCCCCTAACTTTTCAAAAGTGAATTTTATCATCCAATGATCTGAATGTTATGATTTTTACAAAGTATAAGAAAAGGAAACTTTAAAATAGCACTGTTAATTTAAATTCTATATGAATCTAGGATGATAGATAATCTCTATGATATAAGTACTTGATAGCCTGAATCATGAAGTTTGCAAAGATGTTTGAGGCCACTGAGAGACCTATTAGAGAGTGGCAGGCCTGTCCAATAACAATCTGAGATACTGTATGAAAGAAAGGACACTGAATATTATCTAGAAACAAATTTTCATGCAGGAAACTATTTGGAGACATTTTGTTAAAATATCTCAGTTGGTTGGAAGAATTGATAACTTTCCCAGTAACCAAAATTGTTCTAGGTCCATGTACCTATGGGTGGCTGAGGTGTCAACATGTATGTGCTCACCCACAATGCTTTTGTTCATAGAGAAAGTGCCCAGATCCCATACTTACACTGGGTTCTGTAGTTGCCATCTTCTTGCTTATACGCAGTGACTTTGGTCTGTGAACATTGGTTATTCGCACTGAAAATCAAACAGAGGAATCATGGTTTATTGTATTTATCTTGTGAATTCATATTAAATATCTTCAGGTTTTAAAGAACTTGAGATACTTTAATATCTATGAACAGCATTCAGAGCTAGAGGAGACAAATCTCTGTTTACCTTACTTTTTAAAATTCTTGTTTAGAAAATACCACTCTGTTTATTATATGAATTATATTATATTATATTATATTATATTATATGAATTACTTTATTTGTGACATTTTTTCCAAGTGCTATGAAGACTCTATTTTCTTCCTTGTCCAAATTTTTCTATTCACTGAGTATGATTTTCAGTATATTAATTCTCCCTTTCAAGACCAACAATAATATGTGCACAATATTTTATGAATTTGTTTTAAATGTTTTTATGTTTAACCTAAAATTACAACTGTGACTAGAACAAATTAATGGTTCTAAGTATTTTAAGTTCTTACAGTCCTATGCACTCTTTCATTCAACATTGTCATCTGAATGTCAGAAAGAAAATATTTGAACTAGAGCATCAGAGACATGCTCCCAGTAGCTCAGACCCAATATAATCACACAGAAACAATATTATTTAAATCATTACTTGGCCAATCACTTAAGCATATTGCTAGCTAGCTTTTTCATGTAGAATTAACCCATTCAGTAATTTATATTTTACCACAAGGCTTGTGGCCTACTGGTAAGGTTCCAACTTGCAACTTATTTCTTCCCCCACTGGTGGCTACATGGCATCTTTTTTCACTCTTTCTTTTTTTCTAGCAGTCAGCTTAGTTTTCCCCCACCTAGCTCTACTCTGCCCTATCAAAGAAAAGGTATTTATTCTTTATTCATTAACAAATAAAACAATATATAGAGAGAAAGATTTAAAACAACAGACCTGGATTTGCAAATTAGATTTTTCTGATCTGTGTGTGGAAGAATTTTTTATGACACTATGACTAAATAATATAACATGCATGACTTTGACCCAAATGCTCACACCTACCTTTTGACTTACTAGAAGTGAGGTCCTTAGAGTCTCATGATTCTAATATTAGGGCATAAAATTCAACCACAGGTCTCTAGCCACAAGGATTCTCAGAAAACACTCATAGAATTAGAGACAGATTCTAACTTTTATGTGGTGCCCAGACCTAACCCATCATGGAATAACATAATCACATTTCTGAAGATGAGATTTTCAGTTTCATGATCAGAAACTGAACATTCTCCTGTAAATTTAACAACATAAAAATATGTGGAGCATAAACAGTCTGCTCAGGTTACACCATTGACAATTAGCTTACTTGACATAAAACGTCATTTCCATTTGACTACAATCCTCATTACAAGTAATTTCTCGAAAGTAGACTCTCATAGGTCCTCCTTCTGCTATCCTGTCCACATTGTCAGAAGCGATGGCAATGGTAACCCACTTTCCTTCAGGCTGAACAAACAACAAATGCAATTGGAATGTTAGTAGATACTAACATCTCTGATCCCAATCTTTGGAAATATGTAAAATAATTAAAAATATACATAAATAATAGTTTATTAGTTCAAAATTATGCTTCTAGAGATGAAGATTAATAAAGGGTAATAAGATAACTCAATTTACATAGCATTTTAAAAGTAAGACTTTTTGGAACTACTCATATTTTGGTCTCCTATGTTCTGCAAATTCAACACTTTGTTTTTTTAGTTCATTTGTTTCATCTTTGAGAAATCTGGCTGGAAAGTGGTAACTGAGTAAAAGTTACAAAGGTCATTTTATGAATATGGACTTGCATGAACAAACTGAATTAGATAACACATCCACAGAAGTAAGCTATTGAAGAACATTAAACCTATTCACAGACCAAATGAATTTACCTCAGCATGAGCATGAGTCAGACCAAATGCCAAAGCCAGCAGTAGAAACTTTACCATGGTGGTGCCTGCCTTTGCTCTTCTTCAGATGCTCAAAATAGGATATTAGTTGTGAAGGAACTGAACTGACATAGCTTTTTATACAGTTAGTTAGAGGGAGTTTCATGGAAACAACCAATGATTCTGCACCACAACAACCTGCATCTGTCCAGTATTTCTACTTTGACCCTGCTTTGTGGCATATGATCTCTTATCCTTAAACTAATAAGATTAGGCTAAAGGTCAGGGTCTGTTGGGATGATTAATTGAGCATTCCTGTCATAAAGATCTATCCCTGTGAGAACATTCAAGTAATCTTTTTGCCTTCAAAACTATACTGGTTGGTAAAGGTCACATTGCATATGTGTATGTCAAACATGAATCATTTAAAACCATGACATCTGCTTTAAAATATATCCCAAAACTAAACATAATACTGTGCAGTTAAATTAATTTAAAAATGTGTCCTGGGCTATATGAGCCAAAGCAACCACATTATTAGAAGATAAGATGCTAAAACTTGACAAGGATTTCCTATAAAGGTATTGACATATCTTGTGCTACCTTTAAGTATTCCAATATATTGACTACTTTATTCCTCCAGTAGACTGAATTCAAAAGCTATGGCACAAAGCTACAAAAGATATCAAAAAAGCTAACTGTATAAATAATAGAAAAAATGCTGCTAGATGTCTACTGTCAATATGTACAGATATCACTAATCAAAAGAAAAAAATTAAGTGAAACAGTCTATAAAAATAATGACATTCAGAAAAACTGTACAATGTGCAAATGGGCTCTGCGTTCAAGCTTAAAATATGCTTACATTTCCAACAGCAAGGACCCTCCCTGCCCAGTTGATATCTTTACACATCAAAACCAAGGTCTGTGTTGTGGTTAGCCATAAGATCTTGTCATTCATTTCTAGGAACAACCAAGCTATCAGGACTCTGCAGAACTTGTTTATCTTCTGGGGCTTCCCTCTCTGACACATAGAATAACCTATAGCTAGTACTTTGGTTACCCATGATTACTAACTATGCCATTAAAATAAATTAGTCAGTCCTGGTGTGGGAGGTACTTCTGTCTGTTTGTTACTTTTCTTTGTCAATGAATAAAGAAAGTGCTTTGGCCTGTTGATATGGTATAACTTAGGTGTGTAGAGAAGACAGAATTGAATGCTAGGAAAATGAAAGAATCAGGGAGACACCATTGATCTGCGGCCTAGGGTAGATATGCTGAAACTTTGCTGGTAGGCCATGACCTCATCTTGATATACAGATTAATTGAAATGGATTAAATTAAGATGTAAGAGTTAGCCAATAAGAAGCTAGAGCTAATGGGCCAAGCAGTAATTTGATAAAAAAAAAAAAACAGTTTCCGTGTGATTATTTTGGGGAGGGTAGCAGGACAAACAAGTGCTCTCCTTGTGACAATGGGCACCCATGTGACCAAATAAATCCACATAAAACCTGAGAGGGCTTGAAAATGAATTCTAGATAAAAATAAAATACACAGTTTAACACAGCTTCTTGCTGTTTGCTGGCAGTGTGCCGCAGCTTCTTTAAGAGAGGTTTTCCTGATTCAGCCTTAGCAGGAAAAGAGCTCAGCCATTTTGAAATGCCAGCTTTCTGGGTTGTTCTGCCAGCGTGACCTCTGGCTCTTTCAGACAGAAGGCCCCACTACAGAGCATTTGAGTAGGGTTTGTGGGCAGTGTGTTGCAACTTGTTTCATGGCAATGTGTACTAGCTGTGTGCCTGAAACTGGGATGGTGTGTGAGACTCAGAGATGCAGGCAGCTCCACCATGCTGGACTGTGCATAGTGAGCAGGCAGTACTATATATACAATAGCAATAACATAGCTTAAGCTTTAGACTGTGCGGAACAAGCAGTAATTTACCATATTTGACCTAGCTATGGTGCAGCTTAAGTTTTTAAGAAGTACTTAGCATTTTAGGAAGTGCTTCTGGTCAGAAAATATTTACAGATATGCAATAAAGACAAATCCAGATAAAAAGACCTCTAAATGAGTCATAGTGTTGGATAAATGTATGTAGGCTTGGGAGAGTGAAGAAAAAGAGTATAGAGAATCATAAAATAAAGTTAATGCTTAAAAGAAAAGTATAAAGTCTATAAAGTGACAGACTACAGATAGTCATAGATTAAAAGGAGTAAGAAAAATAAGACATGTAAAGAGGGAATATACACAGAGAGTCTGGATTATGTATATTACTGTGTTATCTTTGAATTTTTTGACTGTGAAAAAGCTAAGTACAGAGAGGCATTTCATTGTATGGACTGCTAAGTTAAACCGACATAAAGGTATCATGATTTCAAAATTTGAGTCTAAGGATATGTTGTTTTAGAAAAGATGTTCTTCTTTTGTTGGCACAGAAGATGAGAACATGTGGGTTGCTTCCAGACCAAAATGGTTTCATAGACCAAGACCCCCTGAAAGGTCACCATGAACACCCTCAAAAAATTACTTTGCCAGATATTCATCAGTATGGTTATAGGATAGGGCCATTTCAGGTTCCCTCTCCTTAGCTGCCCAAGGAACTAGCTGGGGGACATCTCCCTGGACACCTGGGAGCCCCTCTAGAGTCAAGTCTCTTGCCAACCCTAAGATGGCTCCCTTAATTAAGAAATATACTTCCCTGCTCCTATATCCACCCTTCCATTATTCCAACCACCCCATTCCCCCAAGCTCTCCCCATCCTCCGCTTCTCATTTTTCTCTCCCCAGTTCCCCTTCCCCCTATCCCACCCCAACCCCAAGTTCCCAATTTTTGCCCGGCAATCTTGTCTACTTCCAATATTCAGGAGGATAACTATATGTTTTTCTTTGGCTTCACCTTCTTATTTAGCTTCTCTAGGATCACAAATTATAGGCTCAATGTCATTTATTTATGGCTAGAAACCAATTATGAGTGAGTACATCCCATGTTCGTCTTTTTGGGTGTGGGATACCTCACTCAGGATAGTGTTTTCTATTTCCATCCATTTGCATGCAAAATTCAAGCTGGGGATAGACAGAGACCCACATTGGAATACTGGACTGAGCTCCCAAGGTCCAAATGAGGAACAGAAGGAGGGAGAACATGAGCAAGGAAGTCAGGACCACTATTGATGCACCCACCCACTGAGACAGTGGGGCTGATCTATTGGGAGCTCACCAAGGCCAGCTGGACTGGGACTGAAAAAGCATGGGATAAAACTGGACTCTCTGAACATGGCAAACAATGAGGGCTGATGAGAAGCCAAGGACAACGGCACTGGGTTTTGATCCTACTGCATGTACTGGCTTTGTGGGAGCCTAGCCTGTTTGGATGCTCACCTTCCTAGACCTGGATAGAGGGGGGAGGACCTTGGACTTCCCACAGGGCAGGGTACCCTGACTGCTCTTTGGACTGGAGAGGGAAGGGGAGAGAAGTGGGAGGAGGGGGGAGAAGAGTGGGGGAGGGGGAAGGAAATGGGAGGCGGGGAGGAGGCAGTAATTTTTTCATTAAAAAAATTACTCTGCCAAACTGGTGACTGAGATAAACCTAGCACACAGGATACACCATAAAAGACCTGATGAACAGTGTCCCAAATCAGCAGGAAGCACTATGGAAAAAACTATGCCCATATTCCCAAATATTGTCTATATTTATTTACATTTAATGGGTGTTATGGTATAGATATGAATAATTTGCATTGGTATGGATCTTGGTTTCTTGATACAAATTTAAGGTAAAGTCTGTTATAATATATATGTATATTTCTCCATTTGAATAAGATATTGTGATAGTGTAACTCATTTAAAAATTATGATTTATTATTAATAAATATATGTTAATAGATAATCATCTAGAATAGTCACACTTGTAGTCATTTTAGTTATATTTTCTAGATGTATAAAGATATATTAAAGTTAGATAGGTATTCTTCAAATCTTTAAGAGACCTTCAGAATATGGCATTTAAAATGTTTAAAAACTTAAGACTTGAGACATATCTCCTTCTTGGCATACTAATCTACTGTAAGAGAAAGATGGGCATTGAATAGGCTCCTTATGGAACTGCTTAGCCATTTGGGAAAGAAACTGCTTTTGCCTGACTGCTGAACTGGACTTGCAGGATCCACAGAGAAATGACTGCTGAACTTATCTAAAGGTGAGACAATCTTTTGGGGGTTCATGCTTCATGAAAGAGTCTGTGAGACATTCTGCAATATACAAAAGAAAGTAACTGGTACACTGCCAATATAGATGGAACTCTCTTTGAAATTTCCTGCTTCATCGAAAAGTCTGCTGGATACTATGGGCCTGTAGGCTGAAGATGGATGCCCCCATAGTACAAAAGAACTTTGGGTGACTGTCCAGGCAGTGAGATGTCTCTGTCAATTCTAGAGCTTTGGAAATTGCTTAAAATGCACTTCCTGTTTACTTAGATAATATTATATCCTTCTGATATCTTTGATGGAGTTGAAGAATTTATAATTATAGTTAGTTTTCCTTAGTTATAATAAAGAATGAAGTAGATATAAATGTTGTAACTGTAATTCTTGCTTAATACCTGTTTTGTTATATGGAATTTTACTATGATAAACTTAAAACTGTTGTAATAAGAGCAGCGGGGCTGCGTCCCCAGCACCCCAGCTCCTGGCCGCTTATGCCCCGAAATAACAACACACAAACTGTATTCATTTAAACACTGCTTGGCCCATTTCTATCTAGCCTCTTCTCTGCTAACTCTCGCACCTGGACTAGCCCATTTCTAATAATTGTTTGTAGCACCCCAAGGTGCACTTACCAGGAAGAGTCTAGCCTACGTCCATCCTGGGTCGGAGCTTCATCGCGTGTGTCTGCCCTGAGAGGAGCTGCGTGATGTCTTCTCTGCTCCAGAGAGCAGAGCTGTCGAGTCTGAGCTCACTTCCTCTTCCTCCCAGCATTATGTTCTGTTTACTCCTCCCACCTATCTTTTAACCTATGAGGGCCAAGCAGTTCCTTTATTACTTAACCAATGAAATCAACAGATTGATATATGACACTCCCACATCATAAAACCTTCCTTTTTATTCAAACAGAAAAGGGGAAATGATGTGGGAGATCCTTCTGTCTCTGTGTTGCTTCTTTTGGTTAATGAATAAAGAAAGTGGATTGGCCTGTTTATAGGGAAGAACTTAGGTAGGCAGGGAAGAAAGAACTGAATGTTGGGAGAAGGAAAGAATCCTGGAGACACCATTGATCCATGGCCAGAGGTAGATATGCTGAAACTTTGCTGGTAGGCCACAACATCATGGTGATATACAGATTAATAGAAATGGGTTAAATTAGGACATAAAAGTTAGCCATTAAGAAGCTAGAGCTAATTGGCTAAGCAGTGATTTAATGAATACATTTTCTCTGTAATTATTTCAGTGCTGGGCAGCTAGGACAATCAAGTGGTATCCTTGCAACACAGCCATTCATAACACTTTCTTTAAATTATATCCTATTATTATCTCTATCTCTTTTAATTTTGAGATTATAGCATAATTACATCATTCCCCATTTTCCTTTTTTCTCTGTAAACCTTCCAATATTCACCCTTCATCTCTATCAATTTTGTGGACTCCTCTATCACTAAACGTTTTACATGCATATGAGTTCCAAGGTAGCAAGTGAGTCCTAAACATTTATCTGAAATTTGGAACTGGGAATAACAGAAGAGACCTATCATGCAACATTTGTTTTTTTTTTGTCTAGGTTTGCTCACTCAGTAGATCCTTTTATAGAGCCTGCCATTTGCCTGCAAAAGTCACAATTTTATTTTTTTACAATGAAAAATTTATAACATGTTGTACATGTATCACTATTTTATTATCCATTAGACATCTGTAGAACATTTAGGTTGTTTTCATTTCCTAGCTGTTGTGAATAGAGCAACAATGAACATGCACGAGAAAGAAGCTGAAAGGTGTTTCTGATTACACATATTCACTTTTCCATGAACAATAAATACGTTGTAAGGAGTGGTCTTTTCACTAAAATGTTGGTCCAAATCTTTCTGCAAAAGAATATCTACCAGCAATATGTTCCTTAACATTTTTAATGAAACAGTTTGTTTTAAATTATCATGGTCTGTGGACCCTGATAATTTATAAAAGAGCTGGGCTTTTTGTTAACACACATCATGGTATAAACATTCCCCAAATATATCAACCATAATGACGTAGAAAATCAATACTCTTTAAATTTCAGTTGAGTGACAAATAGAGTGCCCAACATCAAGAAGTGCCTTTGGCACAGGATTCCTGCATCATCTAATTCAATTATCATCATCCAGATTGACATCAAATTGGAAAAGATTTATTTTACTATTTTCTCCTTCCATCATCTTTCTTCTTCTGTATGGCAGGAACATGCCCTCACATTTCCACTGTCCTTGCTGTAGTAAAAGCATATTCATTCTGTGTTTACTACTTCACCTCTATGTCTCACAGTCCCTAATATCTAACAGTTATCAAAATTTGCCTCTCCTCTCCACCTCTTTGTAAATTCTATAATAAACATTCATTCATTGATACTTTCTCTAAACAGTTTCATTAGTTCAATTTCCATGTTTTTATGCTTCAACATGATCTGTTCTAAATTTCTTCAGATTTTCTTTTGTAATTATGATGAGCCATGGTTCAACTGGCCATATTGTAGTGTACTGGGGAAAATGAGACTGAAATTTTTGATTGTAGTTATTGGTTCCCCTTCAAAAATTTGTCTATAATTAATATTATTTTCCCTTATACTTGTCAAGAATCTTACACATTTGATCTTAACCAAAAGGCTAAGAAGCGATCTGGACAACAATGAGGATGCTAAAAGAGACATACACAGTCTAATCTACATGGGAAGTAGTAAAAGACAAGATCTCCTGAGTAAATTGGGAGCATAGAGACCATGGAAAAAGACTGGAGGGCAGGGAAAGGCAGGGAGGAGAGCAGACAAAAAATGTATATCCCAATCAAACAAATAAAAGAAGAATCTTCTAGATATTCATTGACAACTGTCTCCTTTACATTTACCATTATACAGTGTGTTTCTAAATTCCCAAATTAATAAATACATATTGGTCCCAATGTATTATAAAAAGACACAAATTACTTTTTAAAAATATACTGAAGTTTTTAGTACAAAGTTGAATCAACCATGAGTTTGAAAAGAAAATATTCTTTATTTTCAGTTGAGTGACAACTTATCTCAGAGTCTCCAACATCAACAGCTCCCTGTGGCTTTGGCATCATGTTCAGTCCCAGGCAATTTGCCTCATCTGATCAGGTGGAGGTCAAATCAGGACAGTCTTTTAGATATTTCCTTCTTCCTTCTCCTTCCTTTCCTCTCTAACATTGATGTGCCAAGAAACTGTCTATGTTTTTTCTTGAGTATGCACATATTCACAAACTTAGTTAAGCATTTTGTATTCTGAAAAGCTTTATGGAACACTAAACAAACTCATTCACTCCAATTCTCTTTCTTCTAAGTCTACTCACATAACAGTCATATCTTTTCATCAAATTTTCACAACTTTGAATATGACAGCATCTAATTTTTAAAGAACTCCCAAATAATTTCAGAGAAAGAGGGAACAATAGACTGCTCCTGAAGGAAAAAAATATAAGGAGCAATTGGTTTGGTTATAATATAGTATCTTAAAATTAAAGGAATCAAAAGATTTTGCAATTTAAGTTAATATCCATTATAAATATAATCTTCTATCCATTTATTTGGAACAGTCTGAAATTCATTTTTTCATTTCTTTCACATTCTGCTGATTTTTATTCTATATCAATATTATGAGTGATGAGCCTAAAGGGCTTATTTTGATCTTGTATTCACCATTCAACTAAGAGTATTAACTATAAGTTTCATGGTCACAGAATAAAAACAACCGGGATATTTACACATAAGTTCCTTATCTAAAGACACATTGCATTCTCAGAGCCTTCTCTCACTCTGATGACAGACCTTATGCTAAGGTTTTACTAGAAGGGGAAAACTCGGGCAATATCTTCCATGGCAAATACAACTTTACAGACATATGCTATTTGTCCTTTATTTTGCATGTTTGGTTCTTAGGTCCACACATCTCATAGAGAAAATAATGGATTTCCCCATAATTTCTTTTGCTTCTTCTTGTCTCTGTATTTTTCTTTTTAGAAAACAAATTTGGTAGACACTAGCTTCATAAATCATAGCTTTGAGGAAAGGGTGCTGTTGGGAGTTACTAGACTGAAACTATGTAAATATGGAAATACTTTAAAAAAAATCTTCAGGGAATGTAATGAAAAATAAAAGTTAATAATCCCAACAAAGAGAAAAATAGCAACGGTACAGATGAATTTTGCATGACTGTCCAGGCAGTGAGATATCTCTGTCAATTCTAGAGTTTTGGTAGTCACTTACAATGTACTTCCTGTTTACTTAGGTAATATTATTTCCTTCTGGAGTCTTTAGTGGAGTTTAAGAACTTATAGTTATAATTTTCCTTAGTTGTGATAAAAGATAAAATAGATAAAAATATTGTAAGTACAATTGTTGCTTGATACCTGTTTTGTTATATGTAATTTTGCTATGTCAAAGCCTTCCTTTTGTTTAAACAGAAAAGGGGAAATGGTGTGGAAGGTACTTATGTCTATGTGTTGCTTAATAATAAATAAAGAAACTATCTTGGCCTGTTGGTAGGGCAGAACTTTGGTAGGTAAGGAAGATAGAACTGAATGTTGGGAGGAAGAAGGTGGAGTAAGAGAGATGCCATGGGGCCACCAGAGTCAGACATGGCAAATCTTTGCTGGTCAGCCACTGCTACATGGGGCAATATACAGATTAATAGAAATGGGTTAACTTAACATGTAAGATTTAGCCAATAAGTAGATAGAGATAATGGGCCAAGCAATGATTTAATTAATGAAGTGTCTGTGTGATTATTTTGGTTCTGGGTGGCTGGGATGAACAAGCAGCCTTCACCTACAGATATGAAGTCAAATCCTTTGAGCATCTGACAAATAGTAGTTCCATATGCTAGATTTACTGTCATCTTCAAGAGGAATTGTCAATATTGGTTTGCAGAGATTTACAGGTTTGTGATCCCACTGAGCATGAATGAGTGTTCCGTTTTCTCTACATTCCATCCTAGGTTTCTTATTTGTTGTCCTTTTGATCTTTGCTCTTCTTGCTGGGCTAAGATGAAGTGTCAACAATGCTCAGATTTCCTTTTATCAAATGACTAGTGCAGAGGAACATTGTATAAGATGCTTATGAGCCATTTTCTCTCTTTCTCTCCCTTTCCAAGTTCCAATCTTCTGTTTTGTGGCACTCATAGAATGTGTGTTCTTCCCAATTCTAGAACTCTAAATTCATAGTAAAATAGACAATAGTTTTAAGTCTTTCTTCAAATGATTTTGTTTTCTGTTACCAGTCAGCAAGCATGAGGGGAGAATCCCTTATAATCAATACAGATTAATGATATATTTTTGTATGTTGACCTTTTTCTTTTTTATTGAAAATATATTCTTATCTCACACAACACACCCCAACCACAGTTTCCCCTCCCACAACTCATTCCAATTTCCCCTTACCTCCCCTCTCCCTCAAATCTACTTTCCCTCTATCCCCTTCATAAAAGATCAGGCCTTCAAGAGACAACAACAAAACATGAAAAACAAGATTCAATAAGACAAGGCAGCCTTCTTAAAGAGACTGGACAAAGCAACCCAGTAAGAGGAAAGAGTGCCAAAAGTAGGCAGAAGAGACAGAGATACACCATCTCCCACTGTTAGAAGTCCATCAAAAAAAACAAGCTAATAGCCATGACATATAAACAGGGGACATGATGCAAACCCTTGCAGGCTCCATGCTTGCTAATTTAGTCTCTGTGAATCCTGCTTGGTTGATTTAGTAGGCCATGATCTCCTGTGTCTTTCATCCATTCTGGCTCCTATAATCTTTCCTCTCCATCTTTCATGAAATTCCCAGTTCACTGAGAGGAGAAATCTGATAAATACTTCCAATTGAGCCTCTCTCTGCATGCCTGGATGTTAGTCTCTGCACCCACTCCCATCCACTGGCAGAGGAAATCTCTCTGATGTGACTGCAAAAGACACAAATGTGTGAGCATACCAGAATATCATTAAGAACCATTTCACTGAATTTTTAGCCAGTTGTGTTTGGTTCTGCCCTATGTCTCTGGGATATCCAAAATTCCTGGCCATCCAGACAGTATATGCAGCTGATGGTGTGGGCCTCAAGTTGATCAAGACATTGGTTGGCCACTCCCATAATTCTGCATCACCATTGCCCCAGCATATCTTGCAAGAACAAATTGTTGATTGAGGGTTTTGTGGCTGGTTTGACCTCCAGGTTTCTCTTTCCATAGCCTATAGAGTACATTTGTATGCCAGTCAATGAGACTAGAAATTAGGTGTGAAGGCTACATGTAGATGCCAGCTCAACCCTTTGTCCATTCAATGAGGACTGTGTAGATGTTGTCCTCAGCAGTGGGATGCTTACTGTCAGTTTTCAGAGATAAGCACACTGCCCTAGAATCAGCCTTAGATATTTAGGAATCTCTATGAGGTCCACTTGGCAACAGCACAATCAAACACAACCCATTCCCACCAGTGAAGCCTTCCCTGCCTAGAAAAGATGGTAGTTTAGACTGGATTCTGCATTACTATGAGTACCCACCAGGGTCATCCTCATAGATTCCAGGATGTTTCCACTGCACTATGTTTCCACACAACCCACCAATTTTCTCCTAATTCTCCCCATAATCTCTACCTCCTTGCCTCCCACCTGATCCTTCCTTCTCCAGTGCCAACCTGCCATTGTTACATACACAAAATATATTATACTTCTCCTTCCCAGGTAAATCCCTTAATCCCACTAGAGCCCTCCTTTTTACTTACCCTCTCTTGGTCTGTGGACTGTGGCTTTGTCATCCTTTACTTAAAAGTTACTATCAACCTATAAGTAATTACATACCATGTTTGTCATTCTGTGTCTCCGTTACCTCACTCAGGATAATTTTTTCTAGTCATCCATTTGCCTGCAAACTTTATGATGTTATATTTTTAAGAACTAAGTAATAGTCCATCAGGTAAATATGTCACATTTTCTTTATCCATTCTTCAGTTGAGGGACATCTAAGTTGTTTCTGCTTTCTAGGTATTATGAATAAAGATGCTATAAACATTAAGCAAGTGTCCTTGTAAGATGATGGAGCATCCTTTGGATTTATGCCCAAGAGTAGCATAGCTGGGTCTTGAGGTAGATATATTCCTAGTTTTCTGAGAAATCAGCATATTGATATCCAAAGTTGCTGGGAAATTTTGCAGTTCTGCTAGAAATAGAGGAGCATTACCTTTGTTCTACATCATTCCAGTGTGAGCAGTCACTTGAGTTTTTATCTTAGCCATTCTGGTAGGTGTAGGATGGAATCTCAAAATAGTTTTGATTTTCATTTCCCTGATGACTTATAATGTTAGACATTCCTTTAAGAGTTTCTCACCCATTTGAGACTCCTCTACTGAGATTTTTCTGTTTAAATCTGTACCTCATTTTTAATTGGATTATTTGAGTTTTTCATATATATATCTTTCTGAGTTCTTTACAACTTTAATAGTGGAACATTTCAAACCAAATGGTGATTCACTGACTTTTGTTTCTCAAGAACTCAGCTGTGGTATCTCTTGACTTGATGTTCAGGATGAATATAGAAAGAGGAGCACATCTGTATGATATCACATTTCTCAAATGCTACCACTCTTTTTGTGAATAAACAGCCATTGTGCAAAGAAACATTGCAATATGTTTGTTATGGCTTCTATGTGCTTTTGTTTTACATTTTCAGAAGAACTATTATAAAATATATGTTCTGTAGTCCTCTGTCCAATTTATTACCTACTAACATTTGATATGCTTATTTTTATTAATGATATGAAGGATTTCATCATACATTTTGAATATATGTGCCATTATAAGCAATGTTTGTCTCAATGTCCCAAATATCTACATTTTTATAAAGTTTGCCTTTCTTCTTTGCTTTCCTGTCCTGTGTAAGACAATGAATTAACTCAACTGTCTTTCCCCTAAAGCTTTTTACACTTTCAATGTCCAAGTTTTTGAAGTTTTATGGGTTAATACTCATACATTTTCTTCAGCTTTTCCTCTTAAATCTATATGTTTGTGGTTCACCTAGTTATCCTTTTATGGAATTGACTTAGATATTTTGGATTACAGAACTTCATTTTTATCAAAAATTTTATTGTAATGTTTTTGTCTCATGTTTATCAAAATCCTTTTCCTTAGAATATCTATTGACAACTTGCTACCTTACATTTTCTTGAATCTCTGTATTTTATTATTCCCAAATTAATATCTACATTTTAGTCTCAATATATTATAAACAGATATATGAATTCCCTTAATCACAAACTACTGTTTAATCACTATCAAGATGAACTGACTATGATTGTCTGAAAAGTAAAAAATATAATTTTCAATTGTGTGACAGATTTGACAGATTCTCTGATCTTAACAGTTTCCTGTGGCTTTGGTTTCCTGGACAATTTGCCTCATCCATTCAGGTTGAGGTCCTATGAGAACAGATTTTTACATTGTCTCATTCTTTCTTCTTTACTCTTCTATTTAATGCAAAAGCTCCCTTGATGTGGGAGTCCCCTCTGTATGCTGAGATTACCATAAATGAATAAAGAAACTGCATTGGCCTTCTGATAGGGCAGAACTTAGGTAGGCAGAGAAGATGGAACTGAATGCTGGAAGGAAGAAAGCAGAGTCAGGAAGAGAAGCCATGGATCCTCTGCCTGAGACAGACACCGGTTAGAATCTTGCCAGTAAGCCATAGCCAAGTGGCAATAAACAGATTAATAGAAATGGGTTAAATTAAGATGTGACAATTAGCCAATAAGAAACTAGAGCTAATGGGCCAAGCAGTGTTTTGATAAATACATTTTCTGTGTGATTATTTCAGGTGTAAGCTAGCCGGGCAGTGGGAAAAAACAAGCAGCTCCTTCCTGTGCAACACTTCTTGGAAATTTGCCATATCTTTGCTTGAGTATATGCACAACCTATGTTTATAATTTCATTTTGTAAGAGCTTTATGGAATACAAAGCTAACTCATTTACTATCTTACTGTCTCTTGCCTCTGAGTAATCACAAAACAGCACTAGTATTTCATCATTGCTCACAGCATTGAAATTAAAGCCTGTACTAAGACTCTACCTCTCTTTATCTTAAACAATAAAAAGTCAATATGTTTTCATTTCTTTCACTTTTTCCTATATTTTCTTTTATTTTATACTAATCTAAATGATGAATTACATTCAGAACTTATTTTCTTGTTGGATTCAACCAACCACAGAACTATGAATTTCAAGTTCAGTAAATGAAAACAGAATATTGACACAACAGATTGTTTCTAAGTACACATTGTACCCTAAGAGCCTCCTATGAATGATGCCTGACCTTATACTAAAACTTGGCTAGAAGAAAAGAAAACAAAGCCAAGTATAACTTTATACTCATGAAGGAGAAAAACTATTGTCCTTATTTTTGCTGTTAGATTTGCAGTTTGCTTACTCTATTCAATGTACTTCTTATCTGGTTCGATTTCTGCTTATCTTTTAGCTTTTCTTTACACGGTGTAATAATTTACAGAAATCACCCATAAGTAACAGTCAGACAGGATACAAGAAGGGGGGTTTGGGTACAAGCAATTAAATATGTTTGAAAAATGCTTAAGAAATTCTGAAATCATATAGTGAAATATAAAAATGATTTTATTTATTTTTTTTATTAATTTTTTATTGAGAAAAAAAAAAGTTTCCCCCTCCTCCCCGCCTCCCATTTCCCTCCCCCTCCTTCCACCCTTCTCCCCCTCCCCCCACTCCTCTCCCCCTCCCTCTCCAGTCCAAGGAGCAGTCAGGGTTCCCTGCCCTGTGGAAAGTCCAAGGTGCTCCCCCCATCCGTCCATGTCTAGGAAGGTGAACATCCAAACTGGCTAGGCTCCCACAAAACCAGAACTTGAAGTAGGATCAAAACCCAGGGCCATTGTCCTTGGCTTCTCATCAGCCCCCATTGTTCGCCATGAACAGAGAGTCCGGTTTTATCCCATGCTTCTTCCATCTCATTCCATCTGGCCTTGGTGAGCTCCCAATAGATCAGCCACACTGTCTCAGTGGTTGGGTGCACCCCTCGTGGTCCTGACTTCCTTGCTCATGTTCTCCTTCCTTCAGCTCCTCAATGGGAACTTGGGAGCTCAATCCGGTGCTCCAGTGTGGGTCTCTGTGACTATCTCCATCCATCCCCAGAGGAAGGTTCTATGGTGATATGCAAGATATTCGTCAGCATTGCTATAGGATAGGGTCATTTCAGGTTCCCTATCCTCAGCTGCCCAAGGAACTAACTGGGGACCTCGCCTTGGGCTCCTGGGAGCCACTCTAGGTTCAAGACTCTTGCCAACCCTAAGGTGGCTCCCTTAACTAAGAATTGTGCTTCCGTGCTCCCCTATCCAACCTTCCTTTATCCCAATCATCCTGTTTCCCCAAGTTTCCCTCATCCTCCCCTTCTCACTTTTCTCTCCCCATCCCCCGATAATCCCATCCCACCCCACCCCCAAGATCCCAAATTTTCTACCCGGCAATTTTGTCTACTTCCCATAGCCAAGAGAATAATTATATGTTTTTCCTTGAGTTCGCCTTCTTATTTAGCTTCTTTAGGTTCACCAATTATATACTCCGTGACCATTATTTATGGCTAGAAACCAATTATGAGTGAGTACATCCCATGTTCATCTTTTTGGGCCTGGGTTACCTCACTCAGGATAGTGTTTTCTATTTCCATCCATTTGCATGCAAAATTCGAGAAGTCATTGTTTTTTACCGCAGCGTAGTATTCTAATGTGTATATATTCCACACTTTCTTCATCCTTTCTTCCATTGAAGGGCATCTAGGTTGTTTCCAGGTTCTGGCTATTACAAATAATACTGCTATGAACATAGTTGAACAAATGCTTTTGTCATGTGATAGGGCATCTCTTGGGTATATTCCCAAGAGTGGTATTGCTGGGTCCAGGTTGATCCCGAATTTCCTGAGAAACCGAAACACTGATTTCCAAAGTGGTTGCACAAGATTACATTCCCACCAGCAATGGATGAGTGTACCCCTTCCTCCACAGCCTCTCCAGCAAAGGCTATCATTGGTGTTTTTGATTTTAGCCATTCTGACAGGTGTAAGATGATATCTCAAAGTTGTTTTGATTTGCATCTCCCTAATCGCTAAGGAGGTTGAGCATGACCTTAAGTGTCTTTTGGCCATTTGAACTTCTTCTGTTGAGAATTCTCTGTTCAGTTCAGTGCCCCATTTTTTAATTGGGTTAATTAGCATTTTGAAGTCTAGTTTCTTGAGTTCTCTATAAATTTTGGAGATCAGACCTTTGTCCGTTGCAGGGTTGGTGAAGATCTTCTCCCAGTCAGTAGGTTGCCTTTTTGTCTTAGTGACAGTGTCCTTTGCTTTACAGAAGCTTCTCAGTTTTAGTAGGTCCCATTTATTCAATGCTGCCCTTAATATCTGTGCTGCTAGGGTTATACATAGAAAGCGATCTCCTGTGCCCATTTGTTGTAGGGTGCTTCCCACTTTCTCTTCTATCAGGTTCAGTGCGTTCGGACTAATATTGAGGTCTTTGATCCATTTGGACTTGAGTTTTGTGCAAGGTGATAGATATGGGTCTATTTTCATTCTTCTACAGGTTGATATCCAGTTGTGCCAGCACCATTTGTTGAAGATGCTTTCTTTCCTCCATTGTATACTTTTAGCTCCTTTATCGAAAATGAGGTGATCATAGGTTTGTGGGTTAAAATTTGGGTCTTCTATTCGATTCCATTGATCGACTTCTCTGTTTTTATGCCAGTACCACACTGTTTTCATTACTGTAGCTCTGTAATAGAGTTTGAAGTCAGGGATGGTAATGCCTCCAGAAGATCCTTTATTGTATAGGATTGTTTTGGCTATCCTGGGTTTTTTGTTTTTCCATATAAAGTTGATTATTGTCCTTTCAAGATCTGTGAAGAATTTTGCTGGGATCTTGATGGGGATTGCATTGAATCTATAAATTGCCTTTGGTAGAATTGCCATTTTTACTATGTTGATCCTCCCAATCCAAGAGCAAGGGACGTCCTTCCATCTTCTGGTATTCTCTTCAATTTCTTTCTTCAATGCCTTAAAGTTCTTGTCAAATAGGTCTTTTACTTCCTTGGTTAGAGTTACCCCAAGATATTTTATGCTGTTTGTGGCTATCGTGAAAGATGAAGTTTCTCTGATTTCCCTCTCTGCTTCCATATCCTTTGTGTATAAGAGGGCGACTGATTTTTTGGAGTTGATCTTGTATCCTGCCACATTACTAAAGGTGTTTATCAGCTGTAGGAGTTCTTTGGTGGAGTTTTGGGGGTCGCTTATGTACACTATCATATCATCTGCAAATAACGAAAGTTTAACTTCTTCTTTTCCAATTCGAATCCCCTTGATCCCCTTATGTTGTCTTATTGCTATTGCTAGAACTTCAAGCACTATATTGAAGAGATATGGCGAGAGTGGACAGCCTTGTGTTCCTGAGTTTAGTGGGATGGCTTTGAGTTTCTCTCCGTTTAATTTGATGTTAGCTGTCGGCTTGCTGTAAATAGGTTTTATTATATTTAGATATGACCCTTGTATCCCTAATCTCTCCAAGACCTTTATCATAAAGGAATGTTGAATTTTGTCAAATGCTTTTTCAGCATCTAATGAAATGATCATATGGTTTTTTTCTTTCAGTTTATTTATATGATGAATTACATTGATAGATTTTCGTATGTTGAACCAGCCCTGCATCTCTGGGATGAAGCCTACTTGATCATAATGGATAATTTTTCTAATGTGTTCTTGGATTCGGTTTGCCAGTATTTTGTTGAGGATTTTTGCATCAATGTTCATGAGTGAGATTGGCCTGTAATTCTCTTTCCTGGTAGAGTCTTTGTGTGGTTTTGGTATCAGAGTAACTGTAGCTTCATAAAAGGAGTTTGGTAATGACTCTTCTGTTTCTATATTGTGAAATACATTAAGGAGTATAGGTATTAGGTCTTCCTGGAAGTTCTGGTAGAATTCCGCATTGAAGCCATCTGGTCCTGGGCTCTTTTTGGTAGGGAGGTTTTTAATAACAGATTCTAATTCTTCGCGACTAACAGGTCTATTTAGATTGTTCACCTGGTCCTGGTTTAACTTTGGTATATGGTATTTATCTAAAAAAGTGTCCATTTCTTTTACATTTTCCATTTTTGTGGCATACAGGCTTTTGTAGTAAGATCTAATGATTCTCTGAATTTCTTCTGTGTCTGTGGTTATGTCCCCCTTTTAATTTCTGATCTTATTAATTTGCATATTCTCTCTCTGCCGTTTAATTAGTTTGGATAGGGGTTTATCAATCTTGTTGATTTTCTCCAGGAACCAGCTTTTTGTTTCATTGATTCTTTGGATTGTTTTCTGTGTTTCTATTTTGTTGATTTCAGCCCTCAGTTTGATTATTTCCAGTCTTCTACTCCTCCTAGGTGAGTCTGCTTCTTTTTTTTCTAGAGCTTTCAGGTGGGCTGTTAAGTCTCCAATGTGTGCTTTCTCTGTTTTCTTTAAGTGGGCACTTAGTGCTATGAACTTTCCTCTCAGGACTGCTTTCATAGTGTCCCATAAGTTTGAGTATGTTGTTTCTTTATTTTCATTGAATTCAAGGAAGACTTTAATTTCTCTCTTTATTTCCTCCTTGATCCAGGTGTGGTTCAGTAGTTGGCTATTCAGTTTCCATGAGTTTGTAGGCTTTCTGAGGGTAGCATTGTTGTTGAATTCTAATTTTAATCCATGGTGATCTGATAAGACACATGTGGTTACTAATATTTTTTTGTAACTGTGGAAGTTTGCTTTGTTACCGAGTATGTGGTCAATTTTTGAGAAGGTTCCATGAGCTGCAGAGAAGAAGGTATATTCTTTCCTATTTGGGTGGAATATTCTATAGATGTCTGTTAAGTCCAATTGATTCATTACCTCCTTTAATTCTCTAATTTCTCTGTTAGGTTTCTGTCTGATTGACCTGTCCAATGGTGAGAGAGGAGTGTTGAAGTGTGTGCGGTTTGATGGCTGCTTTGAGTTTTAGTAATGTTTCTTTTACGTACGTGGGTGCTTTTAAATTAGGGGCATAGATATTTAGGATTGAGACTTCATCCTGATGAATTGTTCCTGTTATGAGTATAAAATGTCCCTCTCCATCTCTTCTGATTGATTTAAGTTTGAAGTCAACTTTGTTAGAAATTAGTATGGCCACACCTGCTTGTTTCTTAGGTCCATTTGCTTGATAAGCCTTTTCCCAGCCCTTTACTCTGAGTAGGTGCCTGTCTTTGTGGTTGAGGTGTGTTTCTTGTAAACAGCAGAATGTTGGATCCTGTTTTCTTATCCAATCTTTTAGCCTGTTCCTTTTTATAGGTGAGTTGAGCCCATTGACATTAAGTGATATTAATGACCAGTGGTTGCTAACTCCGGTCACTTTTTTAGTAGTAGAGTTTGTGTGTTTCCCTTCCTTGAGTTGCGCTGGTGAAGGGTCTCTAGATGTCTGAGTTATTGTGGTCATTGTTGGACTCCTTGGTTAGTGATTTTCCTTCTATTACTTTCTGTAAAGCTGGACTTGTGGCTACGTATTGTTTAAATTTGTTTTTATCCTGGAAAATTTTGTTTTCTCCATTTATAGTGAACGAAAGCTTGGCTGGGTATAGTAGTCTGGGCTTGCATCCATGGTCTCTTAGCTTTTGTAGTACATCTATCCAGGACCTTCTGGCTTTCATGGTTTCCATAGAGAAGTCTGGTGTAAGTCTGATAGGTTTGCCTTTATAAGTAACTTGGCCTTTTTCCTTTGCGGCTCTTAATATTCTTTCTTTATTCTGAATGCTTTGTGTTTTGATTATTATATGGCGAGGGGATGTTTTTTTTTGATCCAGCCTATTCGGTGTTCTGTATGCTTCTTGAACCTTCATAGGTACATCCTTCTTTAGGTTGGGAAAGTTTTCTTCTATAATTTTATTAAATATATTTTCTGGACCGTTGAGTTGCACTTCTTCTCCTTCTTCTACTCCAATTATTCTTAGGTTTGGTCTTTTTATTGTGTCCCATATTTCCTGAATGTTTTGCGATGAGAACTTGTTGGACTTGCTGTTTTCTTTGATCAGTGTGTTTATTTTCTCTATGTTATCTTCAGCATCTGAGATTCTTTCTTCTATCTCTTGTATTCTGCTGGTTATGCTTGTCTCTGTAGTCTCTATTTGTTTACCTAAGTTTTCCATGTCCAGCCGGCCCTCTGTTTGTGTTTTCTTCTTTGCCTCCATTTCAGTTTTCAAGTCTTGAACTGTTTCCATTATCTGTTTGATTGTTTTTCCTTGGTTTCCTAGGGTATCATTCACTGATTTATTCAATTCTTCAAACTTTCTGTTATACTTCTCATCCATTTCTACAAGGGCATTTTTTACATGCTGTTTAAGGGCGTCAATCACTTTCATAAAGTCAAATTTTTCTGCTTCTTCTTGGTTAAGGTGTTCCTGTGCTCCTGTTGTGAGGTCGCTGGGTTCTGGTGGTTTCATGTTGTTCTTCAGATTGCAGGGTGAATTCTTGCATTGGCGCCTGCCCATCTCTTCCTCCGAATGCTCCCCTATGGGTCTTCTTTAACAGGATCGGGTCTCCTTGCCCACTGATGTACCTTCTCAGTGATGTCACTCCCCAGTGATGGCTCTCCTAATGCCCCAATGATGTCTCTCCTGGTGCCCGGATTGGGTCTCCCTGCTGCTTGGGTAGCTCGTAAACAAAGGGCCTGCCTTGCTAGCTGCAGGCAGGCTATTGAGATGAAGGCAGCATAGGAGCTTAAAACTGATCTTGAGCACTGGTCCTCCCTTACAGCAGGGCCGGGTTGGGGGGAGGGTGCTGAGGGGCTGGGTCGTGAGTAAGAAAGAAGGCCCTGCAGAAGGAGCTGGGGGAGGGGGGTTGTGCTCTCCCCTGGGACA
>JABTXL010012555.1:475076-524521 GCA_025134845.1 Neodon shergylaensis | reverse complement strand
GATAGCACACACTCACCCGTCCAGATGGAATTCAGCACCTATGGCCCCTAAAAATGATTTTAAAAAACAACAAAGAGAACAATCACAAAGTTTATTAATGAGAATATTAGAAACAAATCCTCAGAAAAATTCTATGTGGTCACAAATGTAAAATGTTGATGTGGGATTTTCCTCTGTGTGCTGTGATTACCATTGGTGAATAAAGAAACTGCCTTGGCCTGTTGATAAGGCAGAACTATGAAGGCAGGAAAAATAAAACTGAATGCTGGGAGAACAGAGGCAGAGTTAGAGAGAAGCCATGTCGCCCTGCTGGAGACAGACTCCAGAACTTTACCAGGTAAGCCACAGCATAAATATTTTACACTTGAGTTAGAATGTTTCTAAAATAACACAATTCTTGGCTTCACATTTTGTTTGAAGAAGACCATTTGTAGGTTTCCAGCCACTTAGACCCAAAATAATCACACAGAAACTTTATTAATTAAATCACTGCTTGGCCCATTCACTCTAGCTTCTTATTGGCTACCTCTTACATAATAATGTAACCCATTTCTATTAATCTCTGTATTGACATGTGGCTGTCATACTTTATTCCATTTTTTACTTAAATTAAAATATAATTACATCATCTACTTTCCTCTCCTCCTTAAAACTTCTCACTTGTCTACCCACTTGGTCCCTCTCACATTAATGACCTTTTTCTCTATTATTGTTACATATATAATTATGCCATATATTTAAACATGAGTATATAAATATGACCTCCTGAGTCATTTTTGTGTATCTTGTTTTTCTTTCAATTTTTAGGTGACCACTTAGTATTCAATAATCAGTTAGGGGATACATCCCTGGGAAAGAATAATACTCCTCTTCCCTTCCTTAGTCCCTAGTTGATTATAGTTTTGTCTAGGGTTAGGAACCTATAAGACTTCCCCTTTTATGATAGCATAATTATTTTTGTTGCCATTATTTAAATACTTTTTAAGCAGCCATATTTCTATATATTTTATGTGCAGCTTCCTGTTGATTTTAAGAGACACTGTCTCTTAACAGACTTCCTGATCATCTTGCTCTTAGAATATATCAGTCCCCTGTTCTGTAACAGTTGCATAGTAATTGGTATATAGTTATGCTATAAGTATTCTCACTGGATCTGTGTGTACTACAATGTGTTGCTCTCTCCATTTTGACAAACTGGGATTTTCTGTGATAGTGTCTGTTACAAAGAAAATGTTCTTCAAGAAATGGTTAGAGCTACACTTATTTTTGGGTACAAAAGTAAGTATTTAAAATGTAGTTTTTAATTATGCTGATCTACCAAAATCATGGTAGTGCATTTTCTAGGATTCATGACCTCACTAGCTCTGGGTACTTTGTGAGATTCTCTAGATAGTTTTCTAGTTTTCTTTTTGCATTATTTACATCTTGTGGAGTATGTCTTAAGTTCAGTTAAAGAGATATTGATTACTGCCAGGATATGAATGCCTCTATTGAATGGTTAGGGATATTTTGTCATACTGGTCATTATTGTTCCAGCCTTTCTCAGGAGACATTTGACCCTTAAATTTTTGAGATTGTTGTTGTTGTTGTTATACTTGAGCCAGAAATCACACTCTAACCTGTATTAGCATGTAACTCACTATGGTTGCCCACTGATCTTAAATACCTAACAGTTTATAAATCCCTGCCTCCTGAGTACCGGGATTTTAGGTGAACATTGTCACTCCTAGCTGAAACTTTTATATTATTTATAATTGATTTTGATTTAGAATTTGTTTGATCCAGAAGACTAGGCCTTATTGGCTACACTGAAAAATCGCATTTCATTTCCTAACTCTGGAGTGAATTTTGATGTTGTGATAAGTGTTCTGTCTTCAATTTGACTTCTGTAGTCTATATTAGGCTGTGATTTGACTATAGCCAAGTCAATAAATACTACAAAATGAAGGTTGGTAGCGGAATCCTATGACTTCTTTGATTTTTAGCATACACCCTTTAAAGCATGCATCCTCTTCATATATTCCATCTTATAAACTCAAAGCCCCACTTTTCTGACTTAGTTTCTGCATCATTAGTGCAAATCAGAGACCCCTTGAATTGTGATGAGAATGTGGTGTGGGACAATGGTCTGTATTCTCTCAATTATATTTTAAATAAATGCTGATTGGCCATTAGCCATGCAAGAAGTATAGGGGGAACAACCAGACAGGAAGTAGAGGCAGGTCAATGAAAACAGGAGAATTCTGGAAAGAAAAATGTCCTATTCTGCCAGTCCTGTCCCAGCCACAGAAGAAGAAAGATGTGACTGCCCTGCCAAATAAGGTACCAAGTCACGTGGCTAACACAGATGAGAATAATGGGCCATTATAAATTGTAAGAGTTGATAAGAAGTTTGAGCTTATGGGCCAATGAGTTTATAATTAATGTAGACCTCTGTGTGATTTCTTTGGGACTTAACGACTGTGGGAACCATGTGGGACAGAAACCTCAGTCAACAAATGGCACCCAGTGTGAACAACTTCATCCACTTAAAGACTGGGAGAACTTGGGAATTAATTCTAGAAAAAAATAGAGTTAAGTACAGCTTATTGATAGAAGCATTTTCTCAGGTGGGATCTGTTTGCTAGAGGCAAATATGTCTCATTTATGAGAGGGTTCCTGACTCAGCCCTAGATGTAAAACCTTACAGTTTCTTTAAGAGGCTCTGCCACAAAACACTTAAATGGTGTTGATGAAAAGCTAACTGCATACTTTTTGGTTTTCAGCCATAGCATAAAAAAATATGCCATTTTAAAATGCCAGCTTTCTGGTCCTTCCTGTCAGTGCAAACTCTGACTCTTTCAGGCAGGAGGTCTGGCTACAGAGCATTTGAATGTGGTTTCAGAGCAGACTGCTAATGTTTTCTTGATTGGACCTTGAAACACCATAGAGTTGTGGCAATAAACATGGCTATAGCTAGTACCTCTACTATGAGGCTGGAATCTCAGAAATTTAAGAAATGGACTGGATCCAGCTGCCACAGTCACTGCTTTAATCATAGCAATATTGCTTAACAAATTAAAGACTCATATGGTCAAAAAAGAGAAATACAGTAAAAAGACATTCAAAGATGAAGAAGACCTCTAAATGGTTTACAGTGAGTTAAAAATATATATATGTAGGCTAAAGGTTAAATTTCTTAAAATAAAAATGAAAGAGAGTTCTGTGTTGTGGCACACCTTTAATCCCAACACCTGGAAGGCAGAGGCAGACAGATCTCTGTGAATTCAAGGTGTGGTGGCACATGCCTTTAATCTCAGCACTTGGGAGGCAAAGGAAGACAGATTTCTGTGGGTTCCAAGTCAATAGGGTCTAAAGAGTGAATTCTAAGATATTCAAAGATGCACAAAGAACTTGTCTCAAAAAGCCAAAAATTAAAAGTAAAAATAAAAGAAATAGAGGTTAAAATAAAGCCACATAAAGATGAGAAATACACAGAGAGTCTGGATACTGTATGTTATTATGTTCTCTTTGAGTTGTTTGGATGCTGAGGAAGGAGCAACAGCAGCTAAAAGATATTTGCTTATAAATGCTGCTGAACTATTCCAAGATAGGTATTTTGAAAATACCTTGACTTCAAAACTGAATTAAAAAGATATGTTACTTTGGAGAAGAGGTTTTGCTTTTGTTTCCACAGAATATGAGAAGCTATGGATTTATTCTGAGTTAAGAAAAATGATGTTTGATCAACGAAGACCACCTGAGAAATCTCTGGTAGGAACAGATGGCCCAGATGTCTGAGTTCTACATCCAGAACAGATTCAAGATGCTGCCTAAGATGATCAAGCCTCACAGGATACTCCAGCCAGGACTTGATCATAACTCTAAATTTTCTTTAGGTCCCTGTAAGATTATCAGTGCCCCCAATAAGCAGGAAGTAGCCTGGAAAACTGTGCCCACATTCCTAAAAAATAGACTATGAATATTTTCCTTTATTTAAAATGTTAGTTACAAGTTGTTATGGATAATGGTCAGGAAAAAAAAGCTAAACAAAGTATATTTGATTCAGGGTTCTTGTTTTGTTTTTTTTTTTAAAGAGGGAGAAGTGCTGTGAGACAATGGTCTGTATTCTGTCAATTATATTTTAAATAAATGCTGATTGGCTAGTAGCCAGGCAGGAAGTATAGGCCAGACAACCAGACAGGAAATAGAGGCAAATCAATGAAAACAGGAGAATTCTGGAAAGAAAGATATCTTATTCTGCCAGTCCTGTCCCAGCCACAGAAAAAGCAAGATGTAACAACAACATCAAATAAGGTACCAAGCCATGTGGCTAACACAGATAAAAATAATGGGCTAATATAAGTTGTAAGAGTTAATAAGAAGCCTGAGCTAATGAGTCAACCAGTTTATTAATACTGTAGACTTTGTGTGATTTCTTTGGAACTTAACGACCGTGGGAACCAGGCAGGATAGAAACCTCAGTCAACAGGAATACATCATTGAACAAAAGGGAAAACCTGGGTAAATCATGAGTACATTCTTATGTTCAACATGAAACTTCTTTGTTGGTTAGATACTAAACCAAAGTCAAATTTATCTTCACCTCAGACTGAAGCAGTATCCCCAAAGAATCAGTGAGTGTTCTTTATAATAGAACTTCTATTTTAATAAAAGGCATAAGCTGAAAGGCACAAACAATAGAAATGTCTACTCTCACATTTAAGAAGATCAGAAGTGCAAAGTTGTAGCATGGTTATGTCCTGTTCTTTGTTCTTAAAGACAATTTTATCAAATCTCCTCTCCTAGTTTATGGAGGCAGACTGTCAACTTTAAGGCTGTTTGATTTTATACTCTGCTTGATGTTCACAAAAATCTCCTGACTATAGGCAGACCTCTGTTTCCAATATTCACTCTGTTTACAAGGAGAGTTTAAGTACTTGACACAGTCCAGCAGCATACATCATTACACTTGAAGACATCTTCAAAGATTGTGTTCAAATAAAATGCACTCTCTAAGATGCAAATGTTGTGGAGAACACAAATGAAAACTAAATAGACTTTAAATGGAGATGCATCTCAATGATAGTGGTTTCACCTAGCACATAAGAAAACCATGCTTTATACAAACACACACACACAAGAAAGCATAATCTATAAGACAGTTGCTTAAATTAAGGTTAAGATTTAAGCTAGGCTCTATGGCTCATAATTGTTTATGGAGAATTACAGCCTTGTCAAGTATATGAAGATATCTCACAATGCTTCCATCAATCATTCTTTTATAATCATCTATGAAAATGTGCCCAATATCCATTTCCATCTGAGTAGTAGCTAGGTCCCTAAAAGGTGGTAGCCTTATTTTCTTAATATATTTATAGTTCCAACATCCAAAATTGCAAAGTTAACAGGAATACCCTCTTTCCAGTTGAACTGTGCAAAGACCCTTTCCTATATTATCAGATTCTGGAGTTTTATCAGCAAAATTTGGTACTTTTTACTTTGTAGATATCTGTCCCCAACATTCCACAAACTTGCCATTCTGCCCTTAGGTCTTTAAAAATATTTATGAAATGTATTTCCTCCTCCTCCTCTTCTTCTTCTTCTTCTTCTTCTTCTTCTTCTTCTTCTTCTTCTTGTTTTATTTTCTTGGGTTTCTTTTCAGATATGGGTTTCTCTGTGTAACAACCCTGCGTGTCATAGAACTCAATCAACTGACCTCAAACTCTAAGAGATCTGCCTGCCTCTGCCTCACAAGTGCTGGGATTAAAGCATGTGTCCCAACTGCTTGGTGAAATGTATTTTCTTACCCAAAAAGCATGTATATTAAGTTATTGCCTGATATGATCAAGACTCATAGGATACTCCAGTCAGGACTTGATCATAATTCTAAATTTTTCTTTAGGTCCCCATAAAATTATCAGCACCCCCAACCAGCCAGAAGTAGCTTGGAATACTATGCCCACACTCCCCCAAAAATGGATTATGTATATTTTCCTTTGTTTAAAAAAAGAGGTACGGGATAATTGTCTGTATTTTGTCAATCATGTTTTAGATAAACACTGATTGGCCAGGCAGGAAGTATAGGTGGGTCACCCAGACAGAAAGTAGAGGCAGGGTGATGAGAACAGGAGAATGCTAGGAAGGAGGAAGCCCATTCCCACCAT
Source organism: Neodon shergylaensis (assembly GCA_025134845.1). NCBI lineage: Eukaryota > Metazoa > Chordata > Mammalia > Rodentia > Cricetidae > Neodon > Neodon shergylaensis. The sequence goes on along the minus strand of JABTXL010012555.1, from coordinate 518,375 downwards.
CCAGCCCAGACCACCGAGAAGCAAGATGTAACCTGCCCAGCTGAAAGGTACCGAGCCACGTGGCTAACATAGATAAGAATAATGGGTTAATATAAGCTACAAGAGCTAATAAGGAGACTGAACTAATGGACCAATCAGTTTATAACCTAGTGCAGATGCTCTGTGTGATTTTCTTTGGGGCTTGCTGGCTGTGGGGTACTGGGTGGGATGGAAACCCCAACAAGCCAGCCTTCATGTTACAAATGGCGCCCAATGTGGATAACTGCATCCACAGAAAGCCTGAGAAAGCTTGGAAAGGAATAGAGTAAAACATGTTTTCTTGGTAGCAGCAATATCTCGGGTCTGCTCTTCTTGCTAGAGGCAAGCAACCACTCTCATCTAAGAGAGGCTTCCTGACTCAGCTTTAGCTGCCATGAAACACTTAAATGGTGTTGATGAAAAGGTGAATGCATGCTTTTTGGTTTTCAGCTGTAACAGGACAAAAGCTGCACCATTTTCAAATGCTGGCTTGCTGGGCCATCCTGCCAGGGCAAACTCTGACTCTTTCAGGCAGGCGGTCCAACTGAGTGTGGTCTGTGAGCAGAATGCTGCAGCTTGCTTGCTGGCAGGACCTTGAAACACTGTAGAGTTGTGGCAATGAACACAGCTCTGGCCAATACCTCAGCCACAAGGCTGGAATCACAGAAAGCTAAGGAATGGGCTGGATCCAGCCATCAAAGCCATGGCTTTAATCCTACCTATATTGCTTGGTAACTTAAAAACTCGTGTGGTCAGAAAAAGAGAGATATACAGTAAAGAGAGATTCAAAGACAAAGAAAACCTCAAAATGATTTACAGTGTGTTAAAAATATATGCAGGCTAACGGTTAAAGTTCTTAAAAGTAAAAAAAGAGAAAGAGTGTAGTACACACCTTTAATCTTAATGCCTGGGAGGCAGGGACAGACAGATTTCTGTGAGTTCAAGGTGTGGTAGCACACGCCTTTAATCCCAGCAAAGGGGAGGCAGAGACAGGTGAATCTCTGTGAGTTCAAGGACAGCCTGGTCTACAGAGTTATTCCAGGACAAAGATATACAGAGAACCTGTCTCAAAAAGTAAAAGTAAAAATAAAAGAAATAGAGGTTAAAATAAAGCCGCATAAAGATGGAAAATGCACAGAAAATCTTGATACTGTATGTTATTTTGCTCTCTTTGAATTGTTTGAATGCTGAGGAAGGAGCAACAGCTGCTAAGATATTTGCTTATAAATGCTGCTGAATTAATCCATAATAGGTATTTTGAAAATACCTTGACTTCAAAATTGAAGTCAAAAGGTATGCTACTTTGGAGAAGAGATTTTGCTTTTGTTTCCACAGAAAATGAGAGGCTGTGGATTCATTCTGAGTTAAGAAAAATCTGGTTCGATCAAGGAAAATCATCTGAGAAATCTCCAGTAGGAACAGATGGCCTGGCTATCTGAGTTTTACATCCAGAACAGATTCAAGACTGCTGCCTGGGATGATCAAGCCTCACAGGATACTCCAGTCAGGACTTGATTATAACTCTAAATTTTCTTTAGGTCCCCATAAGAATATCAGCGCCTCCAACCAGCAGGAAGTAGCCTGGAATACTACACCCACATTAAAAAAATGGACTATGGATATTTTCCTTTGTTAAAAAAAAGGGGGGAAGTGGTGAGGGAGAATTGTCTGTATTCTGTCAATCATGTTTTAAATAAATGCTGATTGGCCAGGCAGGAAGTATAGGCAGGTCAACCAGACAGGAAGTAGAGGTGGAGGGATGAGAACAGGAGAATGCTAGGAAGGAGGAAGCCCGTTCCTTTCATTCCAGCCCAGACCACTGAAGAAACAACATGTGAGCTGCCATGCTGAGAAAGGTACTGAGCACCATGGCTAACATAGATAAGAATAATGGGTTAATATAAGCTACAAGAGCTAATAAGAAGACTGAGCTAATGGGAAAATCAGTTTATAACCTAATGCAGACTCTCTGTATGATTTTCTTTGGGGTTTGCTGGCTGTGGGATACTGGGCAGGACAGAAACCCTATCAAGCAGCCCCTCATGTTACAATAGGCCAATCAGTTTTATAACTTATGGAGATCTCTGTGTGATTTTCTTTGGGGCTTGTTGGCTGTGGGGTACCAGGTGGGACAGAAACCCCAACAAGCAGGCCCTTCATGTTACAGAGTTTATCTGTCTATCATCTATCTATCTATATCTATCTATCTATCTATCTATCATCTATCTATCTATCATCTATCATCTATCTATTTCACTACCATCTCTCTATCTATCTATTACTCATCTATTTGTTTATTCCCCCTTCTGACTGTCCCATGTGCATGACATTTACAGATGGGGCTGGGGAAGAAGGGGGTTAGTGTGGTGAGAGGAAGGTGCTCGCTGGTCATCCATTGGTGAATAAGGCTGGGAATATCTGAGTATTAATTCATTAGAATGATATTAAAACTGTTCAAATAGAAAGCAATTGCTTTCTTTTCTGCTTGCTCAGAGATCTGACTGACTGCAACTTAGAAAGAAGATGGCCCTGATGGACAGATACCTCCCTCCTGCTTTGGGTGGGGTGGCTGAGTGAATGTGGGTGAGTTGACCAGTTTACATGTTTATTTCCATGTTTTGTCTTTTATGGATTGAATGGATGTGTCTCATTTTTTTCATGATCGATTGCTTGCTTGATCGAGCAATGGATTGATCACTTCTTATGTATTTGTTTACCTACTTTTTTACTTATCTGTTCAGTCCATCTCATTTACTTACTCTTTAAAAAAATCACCCACCTAGTCATTTACTTATTTATTTATTTGTTCATTCATTCCTTCACTTCCTTACTTATTTTCTTTCATATATCTGTTTATTTATCTGCTCAGCCCAACTCATTTATTTACTAATTGACTGTTTCAACTCTTTTTTATTATTTATTTTTTATTCATTTATTCATTCTTTCTTTGTTTGCTTATTTTTTATTTTTATGTATGTGTTTACTTTCTTAATTATTTTTAATTTTTTTTAATTTTTTATTTACTTACTTTTTTTTACTTACTTTCTTTTTTTCTTTCTTTGGGAATGTAGATAGATTATTTCCTTCCTTCCTTCCTTCTTTCTCCTGACTGTCCTGGAAACATAACTGGCTAAGGATATGGTGGCCTCCATCTCACTGGTGCTGGGTGAGTGTCAGAAAAGCAGCTCCTGAAATGGAATTTGTAGAATAGATGGGATGCACACACACACAGGCGTGGATGCACACACACATACACACACACATGCGTGACATGAACAGATGGGGCAGGCAGGGGGGTCCAATGTTTTGAGAGGATGATGTTTGCAGGTAAATAAGGCTGGAAATAGCTGAATGTTAAATAATTAGATTCCCAAAAACTGTTCAAATAAAAAGCAATTCTGTTTCTCTCTCTCAGAGATCTCTGGGACCTTATACCAGCACATCTGGACTGACTGTAACATACAAAAGAACATGGAAAGAAGACATTCTTGCTGGACAGAGACCTCCTGCTTTGGGTGGGTGATCCGAAGAGGTTGTAAGGACAGGATCTGAGATTCATCAAATGGCTGCCAGCAACATTTTATTGAGAAGAGATTCCACATTTTATGCAGTTTAGTTAGTTAGTTAGATTAAGAGGGGCCTGTGAACTGGGGTGGGGTGTGGCTTCTCAGGTCAGGTCAGGGAGGGGCTGAGGAGTGTAGCATTGGCCTTGACAATAGGCGCCAGTCAGATGTTAATATCAGGGCCTGAGAGTTCCTCAAAAGGGAATGAATGGAGACCCTTGCTTATGGTGGTTTCATATTTTACCAGAAAGCTCCCTCCCAAAAGGGAAAGTCATGATAACTTTTCACAAGGATACCCTACCATTCTGATTATTCTGTGCTAACTCTTCCAGTGTAAATAAATAAATAAAGGAAGCAAATACATGGACGGATGAACAAACAAACAAATAAAAAGTTCACTGTTGTTGATTGACTTTTGATTTCATAATGAAACTCTCTCTCTCTCACACACACACACACACAAATAAAACTAAATAAACAATAAACAGAAGCACAACACCTTTATTCAAGGGGCAGAGTGAACTCTGAAAGTCATGTTTTCCAGGCAGGGCTATGTAGAGAGATGCTCCATGTTGGGCTGGAGAGATAATTTAGTTGTTAAACACTGACTGCTCTTCCAGAGGACCCAGGTTCAATTCCCAGCATCCATATGGCAGCTCATGGCTGTCTGTAATCCCAGTTCCAGGGGCCTGAGAGCCATGGCAAAAACACAAATGCACATAAGAAAAAAATAAATAAATTTTTAAAGAGAGAGAGAGAATATGAAAAAACTGAGAAACAAGGAAAGACATTGTTGTCTGGCTGGCTTTCAGTTCCCTGACAGCAATAAGCACATTATGGGAGGAACTACAAAGTTGTTACACTATGTGGGTGTGATGAGAGATTGTGAGTATGTGTCCTGTCAGAACAAAGTTAGTCTCATAGTTGATGAAAATTACCACAAAACTTCAGCAGAATACATAACAGGTTTGCAAATATGTGACCAATTTGTGACAGGCTGGGCTGGAGATGCTAAGAACTGGGGTTCACCCAGGGGAGCCCTCAATGCAAGAGCAGACACTCACTCCCATGAAGAGTGAGGGATGGATCATTCCTGCACTCAAGTTTAAGGAAAGATAAATGGCTATGGAGAGACTGCTCACAGATATGAAAAATCATTTCTAAAAATCAAATTTCTCAGTCATACATAGGGAGGAGATATAGTATGCAACTGCTATGGTGCTTCACCTAGATAGAGTAACAAAAAATCAGATTCCTTGATCTAGAGCCACAATGCACATGCCTTGGAAAAGGGGACATGGACAACTTGAATCACAATATTTATCAGAACATGAGAAGAGTATGCAAAGGACACAAAAGGAGAGATAATTGAAGTCCTTCCTTCCTTCCTTTACTCAGGAAGTGACTGACTTTGTCAAAGCAGGTTCTGAAATACCAGACTTGAGTCTCCCCCTCTGTGGGGTATTAGTTAGTCAGTCAGTCCTCCCTTCTTTCTGTAGGGAGGTGGTGCATGTCTCTCAGAAGTTACCTGATTTCCTCTGCACAAGGTGACCCAGGGGAAAACTTTCCAAGCCTTATTCAGAGCTATAGAGGATGCACCATGACTTCAGAGGCCTCAGGTAGTATAGGGGTGCCCAAATCTCTTGCTTGATGCTTCAGACTCATGTCATTTAAGGGCAGAACATAGTCTGGATTCACAAAGATTCACAATACAAAGCCATCATCACTTACTAACAGCCCAGGACACCCAGAGCTAACAAGAAATTGCAGTCTCAGCCAGGCTGTGGTATGTGGTGATAGGTGCATGCCTTTAATCACAGCATACAGACAGATCTCTGTGAGTTCAAGCATGGCCTGATTTACAGAGTGAGTTTTAGGACAGCAAAAGATACACAGAGAAACCCTTTCTTGAAAAACAAAACAACAAAAAAGAAAAGAGAGGAAAAAGACAAAAGAAAAAGAAAAAAGAAAAAATTGCAGTCTCTTCCCACTCTTTCATCCATTGCCTCTAAAGAGCTCTCAGGCTGAACTGGAGACCAGGGCGTCATTCATAACTGCGAAGCCAGAATCTTAGGTTGATGCCTCAACTCTGCTAATGGCTGTGATATAAAGCATGGTGTAGGGGAGACCCAGCCAATCACCTTGCTAGCAGGGGGCAGGGTCCCCCGAGGATATTTTTTACTTATAAAGATTGCGGGCGTGCTCCCAGCCCCCCCTTCTGCTTTCCTGTTCTCCGCGGGAACCTGTGGTTCTGTAAGTCTATATCCCCATTAAAGCTGTATATATTATTACAATCTGTCTGCATTCATTTACACCGCTACACTTGGCGCCAACGTCGGGGTTTTTTTTGCCCCGCCCCGAGTATCTCAGAAACGTAGGCTTGAATTTTAGTTTGAGAGAGCTACACGTCCCTATCTCGTAGCCCTCTGACTGGGTCCTAAAAACACAGCATGCTCCCGGGTGCCATTTTTTAGTTCGTGACTTGGGCCCCAGTGCTGAGTCTGAGATACACTCGGCCACACACACCATAGCCTGTGGGGCCCATTCTGCCCCACCCGCCAGACCTACTCACAGGAGCACATTAACCCCTCCCTGCCTGCCTTGGCTAAGTTTGCAGCGGAACCCTGCTGCCTGAATTAGCAGAAGCTCAGGTGCCTGCGGTTTTGCAGCATCAGGGCAGTTTCCCATTTGCGCCGCCACAGCCGCCACAGCAGCAGATTTGGTCTGATACAGAGGGACTGCTTCCGCGACCACTCTAACTCCTCAGGCAGAACAATCCACATCTAATTCAAGGCTGAATCTGGCCTTGGCTCTGCCAGGCTTCCTGGCCTTCCCCTCAATTGCTATTTATCAGCCTGGTGTCTGCTCTAATTCACACAGTACACAGTCTACTTTAACTTTCGGTTTTGAGTTAATTGTTTCAGTCTGGCTCTGACTTAGGCCACGTGGACTCAGGTGCATTTCTTTTGCCACCACTGGCAGGAAAACATCATTACAGGTAAATAATTTTCTTTTATAAATAAATATAAATACTGATTTGATTGAAAATGTCTGAAAACCTTACCATTCAAGACTTTAACAGCCTTTTTGATTGTACCATGTGGGAGATTTTACAAGAGGTGTCTGTCACCCCACATCTATGAATCTTTCTGGGATTTGTAGTTTTCCTTGGTACTATATGGTTTGATAATAGAAATATGATAAAGTCTTTACGAGATGAATCCAGGATTCTTAAGGCAGAGGTTGAATGCTTAAAAACAATTGAGAATGACAACAATCTTCTCAAGAATCAGTTTGAAGTTCTCCAGGAAGAGAACAGACCTTTGTTTAACATGACTCGATCAACTGAGCAAAATTTAGAAAAGGTACAGGCTGATGTTAAGGAGAAATTCATTACTATGGAAGAGGGAACAGCTGATTTGGATCGTAAGCGTCAGTCCCTTTCTGTAGGAACTGGAACATTAACTGAGAGAATCAAAACTGCTGAATGTGACAATCAGATTTTGTCTAAAGCTTATGACAGATTGGTGGAAAGATTGTCAATACAAGAAGGCATGGTTTATGCCATAAAAATTATGTCCAAAGATGAGATGTTATCTCTAATGGACAAACTTCATACTTTAGAATCCTCAATGAAAGCTTGGGAACATAATTCTGGACAGGAGATTCAGACATTGCAGAAGGCAATGGTGAATAGAATTGAAAAGATTGAGGAATTTCTAAATTCTGATGAAGGAGAGCAAAGGGTAGAAAGGCAAATTTTAACTCCATCTGTGGGTAAATCTCTCCAGAACAATTCCCACAAAGCTCTACCTACAGCTCTACCTGCCTTTCCAGTAATAACAACAGAGACAGTGATTGGTTCCAGAAACCCTAGGGTCATCAAGGAAGATACATGGGAGCCTGTCCGTATGAATGATCTCAAAGAAATTAAACAGGCTGTGATGACTTTTGGGATGCATGCCTCCTTTGTTAAAGAGATGCTAAAATCTTGGGCTACGACAAACAGAGCCACGCCCTCTGACTGGCTTCAGTTAGCTTCTGCGGTACTTGAGAGTGGACCGCAATTGAAATGGAAATGCTTATTCAGGCAAGAGGCTAGACTTTTAGAACAGCAGGAAAGAGCGAAGGGAATTGAGATTTCCCTAGATCAAATTCTAGGTGAGGGGCTCTTTTCCAACCCTCAGGAACAAGCTAATTTGGATGAAAACACACTCTCCATGTGTACTACAGCAGCCTTAAGGGCTTGGGACAGGGTGCAAGACCCAGGACAGAGAATGGAATCATTTGTCAGAGTTAAACAGGGTCAGAGAGAACCCTTTAGTGACTTTTTACAAAGACTAACTAAAACTGTACAAATAGGGATATCTGACCCAGAAGCAAGATGTATAATGATTGAGTCTTTGGCTTATGAAAATGCAAATGTGGAATGCAAAAGGATCTTGGGGCCTTTAAATCTCAGATCAGCGCCCTTGGAAGAATGGGTCTTGCATACACTGAATGTTGATACATTTGACTATGGCACTGAAGCATGGGTAGAAGAAGCAATTTCCAATAGTAAAAGGAGACACCAGAATACCAAATGTTTTAATTGTGGTAAAAATGGGTCATATGAAAAGGAATTGTAGACAATGGATTTTCAGAAATAATAATAATGCATTTTCTAGAAATAACAGAAATAGGAGGACTCAGCCTTCAGGTTTATGTAGAAGATGTGGGAAAGGCAGACACTGGACGAATGAATGCTGGTCTACAAGAGATAGACAAGGCAACCTGATACAGATGGGAAACGTGAGAGAGGGGCCTCACAGGCCCCAATGGCAAACATGGTTCAGTCATTTCCAGTTACTACAGAGAATGTGCCTCGTCAGGACAATTAGGAAGCCACATGCCTATTGTTACAAGCAATAATGATCAGAAAGATGAGTTCTGTGTGTTTTGGCAAACTTCTATAAGTGATCAAAGACCTAAGCTGAGAGTGTGTGTAAATGGCATTTTTATTACTGGCCTGCTGGACACAGGTGCTGATGTAAGTATCATTACCCCAGAATCTTGGCATCCATATTGGCCTCTTCAGAATGTAAATGTTCAGCTCCTGGGAATTGGAACCCTATCTCAAGTAAGGCAGAGCAAGAGATGGGTTGAATGCATAGGGCCAGAGGGACAAATAGGAAAATTAAGGCCATATGTAGGCAATATTGCAGTGAATTTATGGGGTCGTGACCTATTACAACAATGAAATACTCAAATTAACATTCTTGCTACTTCTAGAGCATATATTTCTGAGAATAATACTAAAAGATATTACAAACGGAGAAAATTGGCCATTCGGGCTGTACAAGAACAAGCAATTGATGTCCCTTCAGAGATACCAACAGCCTTGCCTCTAAAATGGTTGACTGAGAAACCAATATGGACAAAGCTGTAGGGCCCTGGTCTGCCCTTATTCCTGGGGCGCATCTTGAGGACAATTTCTGGTCAACATGACTAAGCATTCAGACCTTATTCCTGGGGCGCATACGGTTTCTAGTCAGATGGCTAGCGATCTGCCCCACCTGCTTAAGTTCCTGTTTTTCCCCTGCCCTACCTGGTGATTAGTTGCAGGGCTGCAGGGCATTCATTCTGCTGCTGATATGGTAATTTCCCACCTGCCTGGGCAGGGGTCCTAGTGCTGCAGTTAGGTAGAAAAGGACCTTCCCAAGTCTGAATAAATGGCATTCGCTTGATCTCCTGTCGAATGACCCATGATCTCTCTGTGTCTACTGTTCAATCTCCAGGCTCTTGCCCGACTCGCGTTCGGTACAGTGGCGCGCGAGCTGTACAGAGGGTGTAACACCAAAACCGGGTGTTACAATTGGAGGTCCCTCTGGGATGATCATCGGCAACTAGACCCATCTGCGAGATCGGGAAGTAGGGATCCCTGAGAGGTCGCCCTCGGGAAGACTGGCCAGCAAGGTAAGAAATTGTGCAGCGAGGGTGAATTGGTTATGGGTGCAAGTTATTCTGTTCCTGTGTTGGAGGGCCGGTTGACAGGCCAGTTGTTAGGTCTTTTGGAAAATAGAGGCACCGGTATTAAAGTTGAGACGGCACAAGAGATCATTAAGACAGTTTTAAAGCTTAGTCCCTGGTTCCTACATGCAGGAGTTTTTAACATTACTGATTGGGATCAGGTAAAGGCTGATCTTCAAAATGCACTGAAAGAGCGAGGGCCACAAGAATTCCCCATGGCGATATTTTCACTATGGCGCTTGGTCAGAGATGCTCTTCTCAGTGATGATGTTAGAGTCAAAGAGCAATTAGAGAGTTTAAACAAAACCCTTGAGGAGATTCAGGAAATAGAATCTGTAAGTTCTATTAAGAGTTTTGAGGAACAGGAAGTTTCAGGAACAGGTAGTATCAGAAAGGATATAGAAGAAGAAGAAGAAATTTTAGAACAGGAGATCGCACTAATAAAAAAGAAGTTAGAAAAAGAGGAAAGAAGAGAAGCAAACGGAGAAGTCTCCATGAGACCTCCTCCACTAAATCCTTGTACTACTGCTTCTGCCCCTATGGACTTAGAGGCGGAAATCCGAGAGATCCGGGGCAGGTTAAATTATCTAAGTAGAGAGAAGCAGATTGAGAAACAGATTTATCCTGTTGTGGAGAATATTAATCAGCAGGGACAGAGGGCCAGGCAGCATAACCCGCTGGCCTTTAAGGATATTAAGCAGTTAAAAGAAGCAGTTGTGGACTACGGCACTCATGCTCCTTTCACTGTAGCTTTGCTGGAGTCCTTTGCAGAACTCAACCTTATACCCAATGATTGGATGCAGCTTTGCAGGGCTTGTCTTTCAGGGGGAGACTACTTGTTATGGAGAGGTGAGATGCAGGAGAATTGCAAAAAGACAGCAGGAAAAAATGCCAAAGCAGGTTTCCCCCAGAATAACCTTGACATGTTAACTGGTGAAGGACAATATGCTAGCGTAGAAGCACAGATTGCTTATGATCCTGCGATTTATGCTCAGATAGCTGCAGCAGCCGTTAAAGCTTGGAAAACTTTACCTAACAAAGGATCACGAGAACAGCTTTCTAAGATCCTTCAAGGATCTTCAGAACCCTATTCTGAGTTCATTGACCGCCTTCTACAGGTGGGAAGTCGCATTTTTGGGGATGTGGATTCAGCTATGCCAGTCGTTAGACATCTGGCCTTCGAAAATGCAAATAAGTTCTGCCAGGAAGTTTTACGCCCCCATAGAGATGGAGATTTGAATGACTTTATCCGATTATGCAGAGACATTGATGGCACTCATGTAATGGGCCAGGTGATTGTTTCAGCCCTTAAGGAAGGCCAAGGTGGGGCTAGGCCCAGGAATTGTTTTCAATGCGGAAGGTCAGGGCACCTCAAAAGGAACTGCCCTGCTGGCAAAGGAGCAGTCAATCAGCCTAGAGGAAATCCAGGTGTTTGCCCTAAATGTCAAAGAGGAGCACACTGGGCCAACGACTGTCACTCTAAGACGGACAATCAGGGAAATCTCATCCCCAGGTCAAAAAACGGGGGGAGGGGCCTGCCCCAGGCCCCCAAAACACAAGTGTACGGGGCCATGAGTGGAGCAGCAGCTCCCATCAGATTCATTCCTCAGAGAAATGCCTCACTGTCAACGACCTTGTACGAGGCACCTCAGGAAGTGCAGGACTAGATCTCTGTACCTCCGCCAGAGCAGTGTTGACCCCACAAATGGGTGTGCAGGCCTTAGGGACTGGAGTATTTGGACCTATCCCAGAGGGTTCAGTAGGTATAGTTTTGGGTAGAAGTAGTTCTGCGCTCAAAGGAATCAAAATTTTACCAGGAATTATAGACTGTGATTATACCGGAGAAATTAAAATTATGATTGAAGCTGGAGTGGGAGTCCTTGTCATCCCTCAAGGAGCGAGATTGGCTCAATTAGTGCTTTTGCCCATGTTTCGCTCCACTAATCCTTTCTTTAAACAAGAACGAGGGGACAAAGGATTTGGCTCCACAGGATCCCCTGGAGCTTTTTGGGTTTCCAGTTTGGAGAATCGCCCCACACTTACTTTAACTATCAATGGGAAAAGGTTCCAAGGCCTTCCTGATACAGGGGCTGATTCTTCAGTGATTGCTAAAAAGCACTGGCCTGCAGCCTGGCCTCTACAGCCAGCCTCTACGACTTTGCAGGGAGTAGGAACAGCCAGTTCTCCAGAGTGCAGTACTCAATATTTAAATTGGGAGGACGAAGAAGGCCACAAGGGCATTTTTAAACCATTTGTCTTGGAACACCTTCCTCTTAATTTGTGGGGAAGAGATGTTTTGCAAGCCATGGGAGCAGTTCTGACCACTGAGCCTGTGCAGCGTATGCTATCGAAGCAGGGCTTTGTCCCTGGTCAGGGTTTGGGCAAAAATCTGCAAGGAGATGTAGAGATTTTAGCAGACAAGAAAATAATACAACAGTTTCCTGGACAGCGTGCTGGGTTAGGAAATTTTTCCTAGGGGTCATTGCAGAGCAGCCAGAAAGTATTCCTATAAAATGGAAAACTGAAAAACCTGTTTGGATAGAGCAATGGCCCCTGAGTAAAGAGAAATTACAGGCTGCTCGTACTCTAGTCCAGGAACAGCTAGAAGCAGGACACATAGTGCCATCCACTTCTCCCTGGAATACCTCTATTTTTGTTATTAAGAAAAAGTCTGGTAAATGGAGGTTACTAAAAGATCTTAGAGCAGTAAATGAGTGCATGGAAATCATGGGGACAACTCAACCTGGGTTGCCTCAGCCTGTGGGTATTCCTGCAGGATATCATCTTTTAGTTATTGACCTGAAGGATTGTTTTTTCACCATTCCCTTGCATCCAAAAGACTCTGATAAATTTGCTTTCAGTGTACCGTCTATAAATTTCAAAGAACCATACAAGCGCTACCAATGGGTGACATTGCCCCAGGGTATGGCCAATAGTTCTGTAATTTGCCAAATGTTTGTGGCATGGGTTATTGCCCCTATTAGGCATAAATATTCTCAGCTGTATATAAGTCATTATTTGGATGACATCCTGTTAGCTGGACAGGACCCAGAAATAGTCCTTGAGGCTTTTGCTGACTTGCAAGAATGCCTAGCACATGCTGGGTTGATTATTGCTTCTGAAAAGGTACAACAACAGTTTCCATATCAATACTTGGGGCATCAGTTGTTGCAGACAGGAGTAAAACCGCAGAAAGTTAATCTTCACTTAGATAAACTGCAAACTTTAAATGATTTTCAAAAGTTGCTTGGAGACCTAAATTGGGTCCGGCCCAGTCTGGGAATTCCTACTGGAGACTTAAAACCACTTTTTGACATTCTGCAGGGGAATCCAGACCCAACTTCCTTTCATGAGTTAACGCCTCAAGCAAGGCAATGTATTACTTTAATTGAAGAAAAGCTTGCCTCTGCTCATATTCAATATATTGACTATAGTCAGCCACTGCTGCTGATAATTTTCCCCTCCAAGCATAGTCCTACTGGAGTTTTTTGGCAGCAGGGACCCATCCTGTGGGTACATGAACATAGTGCCTTTCACTGCTGATGAACTAAAGAAATTATGGGAAGATGATGAACCATGGCAAAGAGCTTGTGCTAATTTTTTGGGAGACATTAATAACAACTATCCAAAATGCAAGGGGCTTAACTTCATAAAGAGAACTTCTTGGATCCTTCCTCGAATCGTCCGTGATGCTCCAATAACTGGAGCCTGTACATTCTATAATACTGATGCCAATAAATCAGGGAAGGCAGGTTACAAATCAGAAGACTTGGGTAAGGTGGAACAAAGTCCTTATGATTCTGTCCAGAAGACAGAATTATATGCCATTCTTATGGTGCTATGGAATTTTAAAGAACCTATTAATATAGTTACTGATTCACAATATGCAGAAAGAGTTATTTTACATATTGAAACTGCTGAATTTATACCTGATGATACAGAACTAACCTCATTGTTTCTCCAGGTTCAAGATTTGATCAGGAACAGGCTTTGCCCTATGTACATAACACACATCCGAACCCATACAGGTCTGCCAGGTCCTCTAGCACAAGGTAATGCAGAAATTAATCAATTATTGATTGGTAGTGTGCTACAAGCCTCTGAATTTCATAAAAAAACATCATGTTAATAGCAAAGGTTTGAAGAAAGAGTTTTCTATTACATGGCAACAAGCTAAGGAGATTGTAAAGAAATGCTCTACTTGCTCTTTCTATAACCAAATGCCACTGCCTGCAGGGGCTAATCCAAAGGGCACCCAAAGGAATGAAATCTGGCAGATGGATGTGTTCCACTTTGCAGAATTTGGCAAATTGAAGTATGTTCATCACACCATTGACACTTATTCAGGCTTTCAGTGGGCAACTGCTTTAAGTTCAGAAAAGGCTGATTCAGTAATCACTCATTTATTAGAAGTCATGGCTATCATGGGTATACCTACACAAATAAAGACGGATAATGGTCCTGCTTGTGTCTCTAGGAAAATGAAATGGTTTTTTGATTATTACAATATCAAGCATGTTATAGGTATACCATACAATCCTACAGGTCAAGCAGTCATAGAAAGATCAAATCGAACTATAAAGGATATGTTGAACAAACAGAAAGGGGTGGAAAACACCCCCAGAAATAGGTTACATAATGCTTTGTTAACCTTGAATTTTCTCAACGCTAATGAGAAGGGAACAACGGGTGCAGAAAGACATTGGATAATGGAAAAGTCTACTGAACTAAATCAACCAGTATTTCAAGGATGTGCTGACCTCACAATGGAAGCCAGGAGATGTGCTGCATTGGGGAAGGGGTTTTGCTCTTGTCTCCACAGGTGAGGAAAAATTGTGGATACCGTCAAATAAAGGTTCGGTTTGAAGAAGAGAAGCCACTTGGAAAAGATAAATAACAATTCATTCACAAGGATGGCGGTCATACTGATAGTAAGAAATACATATAGGTTGGGGGCAGGGTTCTTTTCTTATCTCCACAGGAAAATATTCATCTTCAAAGAATTTAAGGGACTCTGAATATTTAATTACTGACAGATGGAAACTAGTTATGACCCACTAAGGATCAACAATAAAATTCTATACATTCTGTAAGTATTAATTTTTATATGTCTTATTAAACATTTCTTTATAAATATGTAGAGCTGGTTTTGGAGTCGGACTATGGCTCAGTCCTTCTTCAATCCCAAGCCTGTTGATAAGAGATATTTCAGAGTTTCTGTCTCAGGTCAGGAGCCATGAAATGGGACAGAATAAGAATAATTATGTACTTGATAAACCTTCTTTGCTTTTCCTCATATCTGTGTCTTTCTTTATATGTCAGAATATGTCCTTGTTGTTAATGTTTAAATTTCCCATAACAAGCAACAAATTTTCCTACGGTAATCTTTAAAGTTTCCAGGATGAAGATGGGGCCCCACGACATCAACTCAATCTGGTTTCTATGACATCATGAATATTTTTAAGCACTAATATTAGACCTGTTTTTTGGTACCAACTGCACGAGACAATTTCGAATGGTGCACATTTTTGACAACACTCTGGCCGGACCTTCTCAAAATGCTCAGAGACTAGCTACAATTTTCTTAGGTCAAAGGTTAATTTGGGAATTTTACCATCATTTGCTTTCACAGGAGCCCCTAAGAAGAACGTCGCCCCATGTCTGCTAGAAGCAATCTTAGAGGACGAAGTCCCCTCTCTCAACAGAGTTTGCCCTCAGGGTTAGGGACATCTTTTAGTGGTTGGTTTAGGGTTGAGGGGATGGGGAGATATTTTATGGAATTGGGGGTATATTCAAAAAAGGGGGGATTAACTGGTTTGATGGGATGATTGGTATTTGTGAATTACTGTTTTTAGAAAATTGTATTGGTATGGTTTCATATATATATATAATATTGAATGTGAGTGCTCCTACCTCTATTTTTGTATGCTTATAACTTAGTCTATATTGTATTGATACATCTACCATATTACAATGGACATTTCTACCTCTGATATTATTTATATAATAACATTGTTTACATTTGATATGTAATGACATTGTTTACAGTTGAAGATCATTGTCTTCATATATTGCACGGTTGTTTATTCTCTTAGTCTTCAAGTTAGATAGGTATTGAGAATTAATCAGGTCTTTTAGATACACAGAGATTATATTTAGTATAGATAGTATAATCTTCAGCCTCTTCGAAGAGCTGTAGAAAATGGCCTTTAATCTAACCTAGAATCTTCTTAATCTAACCTAGAACTCTGTGCCAACAAGACACAATCACTCCTGGTGACACCACTCTACTCCCGAGAGAATGTTGAGCACAAAAGACACTCCACTGGGAGCTTGTCTTCTTGGCAGAACTGGCATTTGGGTTAAGAAAAGCCCATACCTCAACTACTGACAAAGATACAGAATATTCATAAGTGAATGAAACAGGACTGTCTTATCCTGCCAAGACAGGGTAGGATAGTTCTAAGAAAATTCCTTGCCTTTAATAATGGTATGTCAGTTATGTTAGGCCTTAGCCAAAGTTGGTTGACTCAACATTGCAAACGAGACTTTGGGTGATTGCCCAGGTAGTCAGTTGTCTCTGTCAATTGTTGCACATTTTGGATATCTCTCGTTTGTTAAGTAATATTAATTCCCTTCTCAGATCTTTGACGAAGTTGAAGATTAGATAATTGTAGTTACTCTCTACATTATTTAGATTCTTTGAAATAGAACATTTAGTATATTTATTATTTGATCCTATTGTATATAGTTGTATTTGGCTTGGCTCTTACTAAGACAAAAAAGGGAGATGTAGGGGAGACCCAGCCAATCACCTTGCTAGCAGGGGGCGGGGTCCCCCAAGGATATTTTTTATTTATAAGGATTGTGGGCGTGCTCCCAGCCGCCCCTTTTTCTTTCCTGTTCGCCACAGGAACCTGTGGTTCTGTAAGTCTATTTCCCCATTAAAGCTGTATATATTATTACAGTCTGTCTGCATTCATTTACATGAATGGTATAATCAGGCTTTGGCAGAGCACTGCTCCCCTTTTTCTATTGTTACTAGTATACAAAAAAAAGGACTCGGGGGGTGGGGGGAATGTGCAGTGCTGGTATTGAAATCTCACTGACTCCTGCACTCAGCATGAATGAAGAGCATCTCCAGCATAAAGGCTACATCCTTGTCAATTCCTGACTTTGTCAAATCAACTATCATGAATCTTTAATGTGGGTTGGCCCTTTAGGAACTCAGAGAAACAAGACAGGCCTATTGCATACCAGAAACCCCCCATTTCCTGAGCCCTAGCCCCAGAAGGCTCAAGGACATAACATCCAAAAATCTCTCTAGTCCCTCTGGGGAACTCACTTTGTCTTCCCCAGGACCACTTATTTCTCCATATTTTCCTGTGAGATCTAGGGCCAGCTTTCTTCTTCCTCACTCTGGCCTCTCCACGATCTCCATTCTCTCTTGCAAGTAGACTCATCAGTCTAGACAATATTTCTATAAGTGAGTCTCATAAGCAATCAAAGAGTGTGTCTTGAGGGCAGTTGGCATTTCTATGACAGAAGTGACAACACAAAATTCCATGAGCTCTCCAGGATATGATAGAATTTCCGAGAAGGGACTGCTGATGTCATGAGGCATGGCCTTTACCTCCTTGCTAATATTTCTCCCTGAACTGACCAACCGGAAGCTGAGGTTTCCTTTCCAGGAGTCTCTCCTGCAACACAGAGGAAACCATTTAGTATCTCCTCCTTCCAAGACCAGAAATTTCTCTCCAATTCATTAAAATCTACTTCCTTCACCCATGGGGAGTTAGTTGAACACCCACGAATGGCCCTTCCTCTCCTGAACGGATATCCATACTCAGTAATATGAGAAATAAAGCCTGCCAAGAAATTAGGCCAGGATGATACAGAGGATGAGAGTTGAGTCCTCTGAAGTGAACAAGCACTTAGGGAAGGCTAAACTTAAGGGAATTTGACTCTGAGGGGCAAAAGATGAATAGCTGCCCCTCAGCCACAGAGCAGCTGCTGCAAATGCACAGATGCAGCCAACAGTCTAAGGCACCAACTGGGCTCTCTATATCCTCCTACACTATCAGAGCTGTGTGGAGGGGCCATGTTCAGAGGGAAAGGGCATTTTCTAGAACAGAACTTTTTTTTTTGATTTTCGAGACAGGGTTGTTTGGAAGTTTTTGGTGCCTGTCCTGGAACTAGCTCTTGTAGACCAGGCTGGCCTCAAACTCATAGAGATCCAACTGCCTCTGCCTTCCAAGTACTAAGATTAAAGGCGTGCACCACCACCACCGCCCGAACATTTTGGTTTTTTTATTATTAATTTTTTTATTAAAAATAACCGCCTCCTCCCCGCCTCCCTTTTCCCTCCCGCTCCCCCTCCCCCCATTCCCCATACCTCACTCCCCTCCCCCCCTCCAGTCCAAAGAGCAGTCAGGGTTCACTGCCCTGAGGGAAGTCCAACGTCCTCCCCCCTCAATCCAGGTCTAGGAAGGTGAGCATCCAAACAGGCTAGGCTCGCACAAAGCCAGTACATGCAGTAGGATCAAAACTCAGTGCCATTGTCCTTGGCTTCTCAGCAGCCCTCATTGTCCACCATATTCAGAGTCTGGTTTTATCCCATGCATTTTCAGTCCCAGTCCAGCTGGCCTTGGTGAGCTCCCAATAGATCAGCCCAACCATCTCAGTGGGTGGGTGTTGTAGTAATGGGCGGCTGGGCTGCGTCCCCGGCACCCAGCCGCCCACATGGCTAGCTTATGCCCGAAATAATTACACAGAAACTGTATTCATTTAAACACTGCCTGGCCCGTTATCTGTAGCCTCTTATTGGCTAGCTCTTACATATCAATCTAACCCATTTCTAGTATCCCTGTAACACCATGAGGTGCGCTTACCAGGGAGGATCTTAACCTGCGTCTGGCTGGAGTGGGAGCATCATGGCGACTCATCGACTCAGCTTCTTTCTCCCCCAATCCTGTTCTGTTTACTCCACCCACCTAAGGGTTGGCCTATGAAATGGGCCTAGGCAGTTTCTTTATTAATTAACCAATGAAAGCAACAGATAAGATACAAGACCCACCTCCATCATTTCCCCTTTTTCTGTTTAAACAAAAAAGAAAGGCTTTAACTTTAACAGTAAAATTACATATAACAAAACAGTTATCAAGTAAGAATTACAGTTAAAATATTTATATCTATTTTATCTCTTATCATAACTAAGGAAAACTATAACTATTTATTCTTCAACTCCATCAAAGACTCCAGAAGGATATAATAATACCTAAGTAAACAGGAAGTCCAAAACTCTCTAGAAATGACAGAGACATCTCACTGCCTGGACAGTCACCCAAAGTTCCTCTGTACCGGTGGGGCATCCATCTTCGGCCTACAGGCCCACGGTATCCAGAGACATTTCCATAACGCAGGAAATTTCAAAGGCAGTTCAGTCACTGTCTGCTGTGTCCTGCAGAATGTCTTGCAGACTCTTTCATGAGTCAGGAACCCTGAAAGACCATCTCACCTTTAGGCAAGTTCAGCAGTCCTCTCTCTGTGGGTTCTCTGTGTCCAGTTTATGTATCAGTCCAGGCAAGAGCAGTTTCTTGCCCAAATGGCTATCAAACTCCATAAGGATCCTCTTCGATGCCCATCTTCCTCTCGAAGTAGATTGGTGCTGCCAGGAGCAGACGTGTCTCATTGTCATGAAAAGCCCTAAGTTATTAAAACATTTAAATGCCATATTCTGCAGTCTTTGAAAGATATGAAGAATGCCTATCTAACTAAAATATATCTCTATATATCTAGAAAATCTAACTAACGTGACTACAAGCTTGACTATTATCCATTAACAACCTATATTTGCTAATTATACATTACATTTTAAAATGAACTACGCAATCACAATATCTTAATCAAGATCAGAAATACATATACATATAACAAAATTGACCTTAAAATCCATACCAATGCAAATTATTCATATCTATATCATATCCCCCTTTAAATGTAAAAGAGCATTTATAAACAGTATTTGGGAACATGGGCGCAGTTTTTTCTCTCCAAACTGCTTCCTGCTGAATGGGGGCGTCATTAATTAGGTCTTTCATGGTATAACCTGTGTGCTAGATTCATCTCAGTTGGCAGTTGAGCAAAGCAATTTTCTGAAGATGTTTACAGCAATTCTTCAGGAGGGTGTGGTCGATCATACCAAATTGGAATAGAAGAAATCCATAGAGTCTCATCCTCTGTGAAAACAAAAGAAAGACTTTTCCAAAGCATCATGTCCTTAGATCCAAATTCTGAAGTCAAGATACCTTTAGAACATATATGCAGGTTCAGCTTAGCAGCCCATATAATGAAATGTCTCTCTGTACTTAACTCCTTCATAGTCAAAAATTTTAAAGAAAACACAATAATACAAAGAATCCAGACTCTCTGTGAATTTTCCATTTTTACGTGGCTTATTTTTTTTATTTCTTTTAATCTATAACTATCTGTACTTTGTCTCTTTAAAGACTTTACCCTTCTTTTATGGGCATTAACTTTATTTTCTTTATTCGTTTTTTTTCTCTCTCTCAAGCCTATGTACATTCATCCAACATTGTGACCCATTTAGTGGTCTGTCTGAATCTGTTTTATTGTGAATCTGTAATTTTTTTACTATCCAGGAGCATTTCTTAAAATGTTAAGCAGTTCTTAAAAACTTAAGTTGCACCATGTACCGCCTATATCCTGCCCAGTCTAAACTTTAACTGCGCTGTTATCACAGTAATTACGGTAGGTCCTGCTTGAGACCTGCTCAGTTCAGCATGGTGGAGCTGAGCCGCTCCTGCCTCAGAGCCTTTTGGTGCCCCTGAGCTGAGCACAGTTCCAGGCACACAGCAAGTCCACATTGGCGCCAAGCAAGCCTTAGCTCCCGCCGGAGCCAGACAGAGATCGCAATGGCGGCACAGCCCAGAAAGCCGGCATTTTAAAACAGCCAGTTTTTTCCTGCTGCCGAGTTAGGACAATTTCTTTGCGGCAAGTAACCCAGAAACAGCAAAAAGCTGTCTTAAATTCTCTCTTTATCCTTTTTAAGCCCTCTCAGGTTTTACGTGGAGTTCATTAGCACGTTGGGTGCCACTCTGTTGTAGTAATGGGCGGCTGGGCTGCATCCCCGGCACCCAGCCGCCCACATGGCTAGCTTATGCCCGAAATAATTACACAGAAACTGTATTCATTTAAACACTGCCTGGCCCGTTATCTGTAGCCTCTTATTGGCTAGCTCTTACATATTGATCTAACCCATTTCTAGTATCCCTGTAACACCATGAGGTGCACTTACCAGGGAGGATCTTAACCTGTGTCTGGCTGGAGTGGGAGCATCATGGCGACTCATCGACTCAGCTTCTTTCTCCCCCAATCCTGTTCTGTTTACTCCACCCACCTAAGGGTTGGCCTATGAAATGGGCCTAGGCAGTTTCTTTATTAATTAACCAATGAAAGCAACAGATAAGATACAAGACCCACCTCCATCAGGTGGGTGCCCCCCACGCGGTCTTGACTTCCTCACTCATGTTCTCCCTCCTTCTGTTCCTCATTTGGACCTTGGGAGCTCAGTCCATTGCTCTAATGTGGGTATCTGTCTCTATCTCCATCCATTGCCAGATGAAGGATCTATGGGGATATGCAAGATATTCATTAGTATGGCTATAGGATCGGGCCATTTCAGGCTCTCTCTCCTCAGCTGCCCAAGGACCTAGTTGGGTACATCTCTCTGGGCCCTTGGGAACCCCTCTAGAATCAAGGCTCTTGCTAACCCTAAAATGGCTCCCTTAAGATATATACTTCCCTGCTCCCATATCCATCCTTCCATTATCCCAACCCTCCCATTCCCCCAAGCTCTCCCCATCCTCCCCTTCTTACTTTTCTCTCCCCATCTCCCCTTTTCCCATCCCACCCCACCCACCAATTCCCAATTTTTGCCCAGCAATCTTGTCTACTTCCAATATCCAGGAGGATAACTATATGTTTTTCTTTGGGTTCACCTTCTTATTTAGCTTCTCTAGGATCACGAATTATAGGCTCAATGTCATTTATTTATGGCTAGAAACCAATTATGAGTGAGTACATCCCATGTTCGTCTTTTTGGGTCTGGCTTACCTTACTCACGATAGTGTTTTCTATTTCCATCCATTTGCATGCAAAATTCAAAAAGTCATTGTTTTTTACCACTGAGTAGTACTCTAATATGTATATATTCCACACTTTCTTCATTCATTCTTCCATGGAAGGGCATCTAGGTTGTTTCCAGTTTCTGGCTATGACAAATAATGCTGCTATGAACATAGTTGAACAAATACTTTTGTAGTATGATAGAGATCTCTTGGGTATATTCCCAAGAGTGGTGTTGCTGGGTCCTAGGGTAGGTTGATCCCAAATTTTCGGAGAAACCGCAACACTGCTTTCCATAGTGGTTGCACAAGTTTGCATTCCCACCAGCAATGGATGAGTGTACCCCTTTCTCCACAACCTCTCCAGCAAAGGCTATCATTGGTGTTTTTGATTTTAGCCATTCTGACAGGTGTAGGATGGTATCTCAAAGTTATTTTGATTTGCATTTCCCTGATTGCTAAGGAAGTTGAGCATGACCTTAAGTGTCTTTTGGCCATTTGAACTTCTTCTGTTGAGAATTCTCTGTTCAGTTCAGTGCCCCATTTTTTTAATTGGGTTAATTAGCATTTTGAAGTCTAGTTTCTTGAGTTCTTTATATATTTTGGAGATCAGATCTTTGTCTGTTGCGGGGTTGGTGAAGATCTTCTCCCAGTCAGTGGGTTGCCTTTTTGTCTTAAATGACAGTGTCCTTTGCTTTACAGAAGCTTCTCAGTTTCAGGAGGTCCCATTTATTCAATGTTGCCCTTAATGTCTGTGCTGCTGGGGTTATATGTAGTAAGCGGTCTCCTGTGTCCATATGTTGTAGAGTACTTCCAACTTTCTCTTCTATCAGGTTCAGTGTGTTCAGACTGATACTGAGGTCTTTAATCCATTTGGACTTGAGTTTTGTGCGTGGTGATAGATAGGGATCTATTTTCATTCTTCTACAGGTTGACATCCAGTTCTGCCAGTACCATTTGTTGAAGATGCTCTCTTTCTTCCATTGTATACACAGTAAAGAGAGATTCAAAAACAAAGAAAATGTTTAAATGATTTACAGTGTGTTAAAAATATATGCAGGCTAAAAGGTAAAGTTCTTAAAGTAAAAAAAAAGGAAGAAAGAGAGTAGTTGGGTGTGGTAGGACACACCTTTAATCCTAACACTTGGAAGGCAGAGGGAGATTGACCTCTATGACTTCAAGGTGTGGTAGCACATGCCTTTAATCCCAATGCCTGGGAGGCAGAGGCGGATGGATCTCTGAGAGCTCAAGGAAGCCTGGTCTTCAGAGTTATTCCAGGACAAAGATATACAGAAAACCTGTCTCAAAAAGTAAAAATAAACAAAATAAAGTTAAAGCTGTACAAAGATAGAAAATAAACAGAGAATTTTGATGCTGTATGCTATTATGCTCTCTTTGAATTGTTTGAATGCTGAGGAAAGAGCAACAGCTGCTAAAAGATATTTGTTTATAAATGCTGCTGAACTAATACAACATAGATATTTTGAAAATACCTTGACTTCAGAATTTGGATCTAAGGATATGATACTTTGGAAAAGAGATTGTTCTTTTGTTTTCACAGAGGATGAAACCCTGTGGATTGTTTCTATCCCAATATGGTATGATAGACCACGCCCTCCTGAAAGGTTGCTGTGAACACCCTCAAAAAATTACTTCACACAAAAAAATTACTTCACTCAACTGCCAACTGAGATGACCCTGGCACACAGGTTACCCCGTGAAAGATATGATTAACAGTGCCCCCATACAGCAGGAAGCAGTTTGGAGAGAAAAAACTGCGCCCATGTTCCCAAATATTGTTTATAAATATTCTTTTACATTTAAAGCGGGATATGATATAGATATGAATAATTTGAATTGATATGGATTTTGCTTTAGTGATTTAAATTTAAGGTCAATTTTCATATATATATATATATATTTCTGATATTGATTAGGGTATTGTGATTGTGTAGTTCATGTAAAAAATGTAATGTTTATAGGTTGTTAATAAATATAGGAGGGCAACTGATTTTTTTTTTTTTGGAGTTGATCTTGTATCCTGCCACATTACTAAAGGTGTTTATCAGCTGTAGGAGTTCTTTGGTAGAGTTTTTGGGGTCGCTTATGTATACTATCATATCATCTGCAAATAACAAAAGCTTGACTTCTTCCTTTCCAATACGAATCCCCTTGATCCCCTTATGTTCTTATTGCTATTGCTAGAACTTCAAGCACTATATTGAAGAGGTATGGAGAGAGTGGACATCCTTGTCGTGTTCCTCATTTTAGTGGGATGGCTTTGAGTTTCTCTCCATTTAGTTTGATGTTAGCTGTCGGTTTGCTGTAAATAGCTTTTATTATATTTAGGTATGACCCTTGTATCCCTAATCTCTCTAATACCTTTATCATAAAGGGATGTTGAATTTTGTCAAATGCCTTTCAGCATCTAATGAAATGATCATATGGTTTTTTTCTTTCAGTTTATTTATATGATGGATTACATTGATAGATTTTCATATGGTGAACCAGCCCTGCATCTCTGGGATGAAGCCTACTTGATCATAATGGATAATTTTTTGGATGTGCTCTTGGATTCGGTTTGCCAGTATTTTATTGAGAATTTTTGCATCGATGTTCATGAGTGAGATTTCCTGTAATTCTCTTTCTTGGTTGGGTCTTTGTGAGGTTTTGGTATCAGGGTAACTGTAGCGTCATAAAAGGAATTTGGCAATGACTCTTCTGTTTCTATATTGTGAAATACATTAAGGAGTATAGGTATTAGCTCTTCTTGGAAGTTCTGGTAGAATTCTGCATCGAAACCATCTGGTCCTGAGCTTTTTTTGGAAGGGAGGTTTTTGAAAAATGTTTCTAATTCTTCGTGACTAACAGGTCTATTTAGATTGTTCACCTGGTCTTGGTTTAACTTTGGTATATGGTACTTATCTAAAAAGATGTCCATTTCTTTTGCATTTTCCAGTTTTGTGGCATACAGGCTTTTGTAGTAAGATCCTAAGATTCTCTGAATTTCCTCTGTGTCTGTGGTTATGTCCCCCTTTTCATTTCTGATCTTATTAATTTGCATGTTCTCTGTCTGTCGTTTGATTAGTTTGGATAGGGGTTTGTTGATCTTGTTGATTTTCTCCAAGAACCAACTTTTTGTTTCATTGATTCTTTGGATTGTTTTCTGTGTTTCTATTTTGTTTGATTTCAGCTCTCAGTTTGATTATTTCCAGTCTTCTACTCCTCCTAGGTGCATCTGCTTCTTTTTTTTCTAGAGCTTTCAGGTGTGCTGTTAAGTCTCCAATGTGTGTTTTCTCCATTATCTTTAAGTGGGCACTTAGTGCTATGAACTGTCCTCTTAGGACTGCTTTCATCGTGTCCCATAGGTTTGAGTATGGTGTATCTTTATTTTCATTAAATTCAAGAAAGACTTTAATTTCTTTCTTTATTTCTTCCTTGACCCAGGTGTGGTTCAGTAGTTGACTGTTCAGTTTCCATGAGTTTGTCGGCTTTCTGGGGGTAGCCTCATTGTTGAATTCTAACTTTAATCCATGGTGATCCGATAAAATACATGTGGTCACTAAAATTTTTTGTATCTGTGGACGTTTGCTTTGTTACTGAGTATGTGGTCAATTTTCAAAAAGGTTCCATGAGCTGCAGAGAAGAAGGTATATTCTTCCCTATTTGGGTGGAATGTCCTATAGACGTCTGTTAAGTCCATTTGCTTCATTACCTCAATTAATTCTCTTATTTCTCTATTAGGTTTCTGTCTGATTGACCTGTCCATTGGTGAGAGAGGTGTGTTGAAGTCTCCTAATATTAGTGTGTGAGGTTTGATGTCTACCTTGAGTTCTAGTAATGTTTCTTTTACATAAGTGGGTGTTTTTATATTAGGGGCATAGATATTCAGGATTGAGACTTCATCTTGATGAATTTTTCCTGTTGTGAGTATAAAATGACCATCTCTATCTCTTCTGATTGATTTTAGTTTGATGTCAGATTTGTTAGAAATTAGTAAGGCCACACCCGCTTGTTTCTTAGGTCCATTTGCTTGAAAAACCTTTTCCCAACCCTTTACTCTGAGTAGATGTCTATCTTTGTGGTTGAGGTGCGTTTCTTGTAAACAGCAGAATGTTGGATCCTGTTGTTTTCGTATCCAATCTCTTAGCCTGTGCCTTTTTATAGATGAATTGAGTCCATTGATATTAAGTGATATTAATGACCAGTGGTTGTTGACTCTGGTTTTTATTATTTTTTTGGTAGTAGAGTTTGTGTGTTTCCCTTCCTTGGGTTGTGCTGGTGAAGGGTTGCTAGTTGTCTGAGTTATTATATGCAGTGTTGGCAATGTTGGATTCCTTGGGTTGTGATTTTCCTTCTATTACTTTCTGTAAGGCTGGGTTTGTGGCTACGTATTGTTTAAATTTGTTCTTATCCTGGAATATTTTGTTTTCTCCATTGATAGTGAATGATAGCTTGGCTGGGTATAGTAGTCTGGGCTTGCATCCATGTTCTCTTAGTTCCTGCAGTACCTCTATCCAGGACCTTATGGCTTTCATGGTTTCCATAGAGAAGTCCGGTGTAAGTCTGATAGGTTTACCTTTATGAGTAACTTGACCTTTTTCCTTTGCAGCTCTTAATATTCTTTCTTTATTCTGTATGTTTTGTGTTTTGATTATTATATGATGAGGGGATTTTTTTTGATCCAGTCTATTCGGTGTTCTGTATGCTTCTTGAACCTTCATAGGAATATCTTTCTTTAGGTTGGGAAAGTTTTCTTCTATAATTTTATTAAATATATTTTCTGGATCCTTGAGCTGTACTTCTTCTCCTTCTTCTACCCCTAGTATTCTTAGGTTTGGTCTTTTTATTGTGTCCTAGATTTCCTGAATGTTTTGTGATGAGAATTTGTTGTATTTGCTGTTTTGTTTGATCAGTGTGTTTATTTTCTCTATGGTATCTTCAGTGTCTGAGATTCTTTCTTCTATCTCTTGTATTCTGTTGGTAGTACTTGTCTCTGTAGTTCCTGTTCGTTAACCCACATTTTTCATATCCAGCCTTCCCTCGGTTTGTGTTTTCTTCATTACCTCCATTTCATTCTTCAAGTCTTGAACCATTTCCCTTACCTGTTTGATTGCTTTTTCTTGTTTCTCTTGATTTTCTTGGGTATCTTTGAGAGATTTATTCATTTCTTCTACCTTCTTGTTTTTCATCTCTATTTCTTTATGGCAGTTTTTCACCTCCTCTATTATTTTCATATAGTTCCATTTATAGTCTATTTCTTCTGTTTCTTCTGGAGTAGGGTGTTCAATTCTTCTTGTTTCAGGATCCCTGGATTTTGGTGATGTCATGTTGCCTTTCAGGTTTTTGGAGGAATTCTTGTATTGGCGCCTGCCCATCTCTTCCTTCAAATGGAGCCAGGAGAGGCCTGGTGTCTTGATCCAGTCTTTGGTGTGACTGACTCTCTGGGTTGATCTCCTCAGTGTAGAAGCAGGAACTTCCTGTCTGGATGGAACTCCTCAGCACTGAAACAGGGATGCCTGGTATCCCCCTCCATCCAGATGAAACTCCTCAGCACTGAAACAGGGACACCTGGTAGCCTATCCAGATTGAACTCCACAGCACTGAAACAGGGAGGCCTGGTAGCCAGATGACACCGCGGACAGAGGGTTCACGTGGGGAGCAGGGCGGGGTCGAGTAGAACACAGGAGACCCTGCAGCACCAGCTGAAGGTGCCCGTGCTCCCTTGCAGGGACCTTCAGGCCTGGCAGGCAGGCAGGCACTCACCCCTCTGGGTGGGTAGCTTTAGTGCGGGAGCCAGAAACTGGGAGTGCTTCTTTTTTGAGAGAAACAATTGTGCATTTTTCACAGAAGCTTCTAAGAAGCTAAGATCACTTCAAAAGAAATGGTTTATTTTTCAAACTATAGCATATAAAATGTAACTGAACATTCCTTTTGCTTCTAACAATGCTTTGAAGTGTTTGAAGAAAGTGCTTCTCTTTTGAGAGTATGATTGTGTGTTTCTCACGAAAGCTTCTCAGGAAGTAAATACACTTTCAAAAGAAAAAGCTTATCTTTCCAACTACAGCACATAGAAAGCCATTGACCACTCCATTCACTTCTAACAATGCTTTGAAGTGTTTCAAGAGAGTGCTTCTCTTTTGAGAGAATGATTGTGTGTTTCTCCCAAAAGCTTCTAAGAAGCTAAATACACTTTCAAAAGAAAGGGCTTATCTTTTTAATTACAGCATATAGAAAGTAACTGAACGTTTTTCTCACTTCTAACAATGCTTTTAAACATTTGTGAAAAGGGCTTGCCTTGTTTGAGAAACATATGTGTGTTCATCACAAAAGCTTCTAAGGAAGTAAGTACACTTTCAAAAGAAAATGCTTATCTTTCCAACTACAGCATATAGAAAGTAATTGAACATTCCTTTCACTTCTAACAATGCTTTGATAATTGGGTGTGGTCAATCAGTAATTAGAATTAACCAGACTATCTCTAAAACAAGGAATATAGTTTAATAACTGGTAAAACAGAGAACACTCACAACACAGAGGACTGGGGTTCAGCAAGCACCATGTGCACCCAAAAGAGAAAAAACAAAGGGCGGGAACCTGGATTCCCGGATTCTTCTTTCCTGGCCCCAGGTGGCCACACCCTAGTCAAATGTGGTTGGCTGAGCTTCCCCATCATCTCCCCCTTTTGTCTAAACAAGATCGAACAAAGCCCAATACAACTATATACAATAGGAACAGATACTAAATATATAATTACAAGTAACAAACAATATTAAGCAAAAAACATATATCAAAAATTTTACTAATAATTCTATTTCAAGGAGTCTAAACAGTGTATTGAAATTGAATTTAGGTAAATCATGAGGAGGGTAACAACAATTATCTAATCTTCAACTCCATCAAAGATCTGAGAAGGGAAGTAATATTGAGTAACCAGGAAATACAAAGAGAAACTTCCAAAATGTGCAACAAATGACAGAGACTACTGACTACCTGGGCGATCACCCAAAGTCTCATTTGCAATGTTGAGGCCTAACATAAGTGACATGCCATTTTCAAAGCAAGAAACTTTTTAGAACTATCTTACCCTGCCTGTCTTGGCAGGAGAAGACAATCCCGTTTTTACCCATTTACGGATACTCTGTATGTCTGTCAGTGGTCGAGGTATGGACTTTTCTTTGCCCAAAGGCCAGTTCTGCCAAGAAGACAAACTCCAAGTGTAGTGTCTTTGGTACTCAACATTCTCTCGGGATTAGAGCGGTGTTGCCAGCAGTGATTGTGTCTCAGTACCATGGAACTCTAGGTTGGATTAAAGGCCATTTTCTACAGCTCTTTGAAGAGGTTTAATATTATACTATCTACACTAAATATAATCTCTATGTATCTAAAGAACCTGATTAGCCTAAATATAAATATATGACTATTGATTTATAATTCTCAATACCTATGTAACCTGAAGACTAAGAGAATAAACAACTGTGCAATAAATAGGGACAATGACCTCCTAATGTAAACAATGTAAATCATTACATACACAATATATAAGTATCTTAATCAGAGGTAGAAATGTACACTGCAATATGGTAAATATATGTATGTATATATATATATATCAATACATCTATATCAATACATAAAAAACGTTTTAAACAGAGGTAGAAGCATACTTGCATACAATATTCAACATAATTTGACTTTGTATCAATATACAAAAATCGATACCAATATAATTTTCTAAAAACAATAACTCACAAATACCAATCTATTATCCCATTACCAACCAATTATCCCTATTTTTTCTTTTTTTTTTCAAAAATATCCCTGAGCCTATATAAAATACCTCCCCCATCCCTCAACCATATACCAATTTTAACCAACCCCTAAATGATGTCCCTAAACCTGGGGGCAAACTCTGCTGGGAGAGGGGACATTGTCTTCTAAAATTGCTTCCAGCTGTCATGAGGATGACGTTCTTCTTAGGGGGTCCTGTGAACGTAAATTATGGTAAAATACAAGTTTAATATTTGGTCTGGGAAAATTGCAAATAGTCTCTGAGTGTTTTGAGGAGGTTTGGCCAGAGTGTTGTCAAAGATGTGCACCATTTGGAACTGTCTTGTGCTGCTGGTACCAAAAGAACAGGTCTTGTTGTAGCACTATCAGCATCATAACATCATATTAACCAGGTGGAGTTGATGTTGTGGGGCCCCATCTTCATCCTGGACACTGCAGAAAAATTTATTGTTTCTTATGGGAAACTTAAACATTATCTATAAAGACATATACAGACATTATATATATATATATATATTCAATAAAAGGTTTAATAAAGACAGAAACAGATAATGAGGAAAGGCAAAGAAAGTTTATCAATTATTATTATTATTATTATCATTATTATTATTTTTCTGTCCCATATCAAGGCTCCTGACATGAGATAGAAACTCTAGGAAATCTCTTACCAACAGGCTTGGAATTGGAGAAGGACTGAGCCAGAGTCCAACTCCAAAACCAGCTCTATATATTAATAAATAAATGCACATTAATACATAGTTAAAATATGTTTATAATAATTTTACTTACTGAACCTATTCAGTTTTATCACTGATCCTTATTGAGTTGTAACTAGTTTCCATCTGTCAGTATTCAAATATCAACGGTCCCTTGAATTTTTTGTTTACGTGCGGAGATAAGAAGAGAACCCTGCCCCCATCCTATATGCTTTTCTTACCATTGGTATGATTGTCATCGTTGTGGATGAATTGTCATTTATTGGAATTGTCTTTCCAAGAGGTTCCTCCTCTTCAAACCAAACCTTTATTAATTTTGATGGCATCCACAATTTTTCTTCTCCTGTGGAAACAAGAGCAAAACCCTTTCCCCAACGCAGCACATGTCCTGGCTTCCACTGCAAGGTCAACACATCCTTGAAATAAACTGGCTGATTTAATTCAGAAGACTTTTCCTTTATCCAATGTCTTTCTGCTGCCGTTGTCTCCTTCTCATTAGGATTAAGAAAATTCAAGGTTTCCACCCCTTTCTGTTTGTTTAACATATCCTTTATAGTTCGATTTGATCTTTCTATGACTGCTTGACCTGTAGGATTGTATGGTATACCTGTAACATGCTTAATATTATAATAAGCAAACACCGTTTCATTTTCCTAGAGACATAAGCAGGACCATTATCCATCTTTATTTGTGCAGTGTATACCCATGATGGTCATGACTTCTAATAAATGCATGACTACTGAATCAGCTTTTTCTGAACTTAAAGCAGTTGCCCATCGAAAACGTGAATAGGTGTCAATGGTATGATGTACATATTTTAATTTGCCAAATTCCGCAAAGTGGAACACATCCATCTACCAGATTTCATTCCTTGAGTACCCTTTGGATTAGTCCCTGCAGGCAGTGGTGTTTGGTTATAGAAAGAGCAAGTAGGGCATTTCTTTATAATCTCCTTAGCTTGTTGCCATGTAATAGAAAACTCTTTCTTCAAGCCTTTGCTATTGAAGTGATGTTTTTTATGAAATTCAGAGGCCTGCAGCACACTTCCAATCAACAATTGATCAATGTCTGCATTACCTTGTGCTAGACGACCTGGCAGACCCATATAGGACTGGATGTGTGTTATATACATAGGAACAAAGCCTGTTCCTAATCATGTCTTACACCTGGATAAACAATGAAGTCAGTTCTGTATCATCTGGTATAAATTCAGCGGTTTCAATATGCAAGATAACTCTTTCTACATATTGTGAGTCAGTAACTATATTAAGAAGCTCTTTAAAATCCCTTAGCACCATAAGAATGGCATATAATTCTAAGAAACAAGCAGGTGTGGCCATACTAATTTCTAAGAAAGTTGACTTCAAACTAAAATCAATCAGAAGAGATGGAGAGGGACATTTTATACTCATAACAGGAACAATTCATCAGGATGAAGACTCAATCCTGATTATCTATGCCCCTAATATAAAATCAGCCACTTATGTAAAAGAAACATTACTAGAACTCAAGACAGACATCAAACCACACAAACTAATAGTAGGAGACTTCAACACTCCTCTCTCACCAATGGACAGGTCAATCAGACAGAAACCTAATAGAAAAATAAGAATTAATAGAGGTAATGGATCAAATGGACTTAACAGACATCTATAGAACATTCCACCCAAATAGGAAAGAATATACCTTCTTCTCTGCAGCTCATGGAACCTTCTCAAAAATTGATCACATAATTGGTAACAAAGCAAACATCCATAGATACAAAGAAATTGTAGTAACCACCTGTGTACTATCGGATCACCATGGAATAAAGTTAGAATTCAACAACAATGCTACCCCCAGAAAGCCGACAAACTCATGGAAACTGAACAGTCAACTACTGAACCACCCCTGGATCAAGGAAGAAATAAAAAAAGAAATTAAAGTCTTCCTTGAATTTAATGAAAATAAAGAGACAACATACTCAAACCTATGGGACATGATGAAAGCAGTGCTAAGAGGAAAGTTCATAGCACTAAGTGCCCACTTAAAGAAAACGGAGGAAGCACACATTGGAGACTTAACAACACACCTGAAAGCTCTAGAAAAAATAAAGAAGCAGACTCACCTAGGAGGAGTAGAAGACTGGAAATAATCAAACTGAGGGCTAAAATCAACAAAATAGAAACACAGAAAACAATTCAAAGAATCAATGAAACAAAAAGTTGGTTCTTGGAGAAAATCAACAAGATCGACAAACCCCTATCCAAACTAATCAAACGACAGACAGAGAACATGCAAATTAATAAGATCAGAAATGAAAAGGGGGACATAACCACAGACACAGAGGAAATTCAGTGAATTATTACATCGTACTACAAAAGCCTGTATGCCACAAAATTGGAAAATGCAAACTAAATGGACATTTTTTAGATAAGTACCATATACCAAAGTTAAACCAAGACCAGGTGAACAATCTAAATAGACTTGTTAGTCACGAAGAATTAGAAACTGTTATCAAAAACCTCCCTTCCAAAAAAAGCCCTGGACCAGATGGTTTCAATGCAGAATTCTACCAGAACTTCCAAGAAGACCTAATACCTATACTCCTTAATGTATTTCACAACATAGAAACAGAAGAGTCATTGCCAAATTCCTTTTGATACCAAAACCATGCAAAGACCCAACCAAGAAAGAGAATTACAGGAAATCTCACTCATGAACATCGACGCAAAAAATTCTCAATAAAATATTGGCAAACCGAATCCAAGAACATATCGAAAAAATTATCCATTATTTTGTTTTATTTACCTTTTCTTATTTGTTTTGATTTTTACTTTTGTGTTTTATGGGTAGTATTTAGTTTTGGGGGTTGTTCTTTATTTTTGAGAGAAAAAAACATAAAGCTAGGTGGGTCAGGAGATAGGAAAGATCTGGGAGGAGTTAGGGGAGGGGAAAGAACATGATTAAAATATATTGTATGAAAAAAAGTTTGCGTTTTGAGATAGGAATTGTAAACTTCTGAGATTTTAGCATGTTCCCTTTTCAGTTTGGGAAGACTTCAGTCATATGATGGTTTTATATATTACAAATTTTTGTACACCTCTTCCAAGAAAGTATTAGTAGTAGGTCCAAATATAACAGTAGAAGTTCCAGAATACATTTACAGTAAGTAAAAGTCATTTCAATCATTTCATAAAATAGCACTGCCCACAACTGCCCACACTGTATTATAAAAGGTGGCATATCTATCTCCCATTCTGAGCTGGTGACACCCGGCCATGTTTTTCTATGGTGAGCGCTGCTCTTACTTGATTTTGAAGTATACACTCTGATTCCTTTGATGAGTCCTCCTTTTAGGGCTTTCTATTTAGAAGCACCAAAGCTGTTCCAGCGACAGAACAATGCATTATCAAAGACTGACTTCCAAAAAATTCCAGTTTCTCTCTCGCTTTTCCTCAGATAGCTTTCTTGTCTAATTAAACATCACTAGCTCAATACTTTGTTAGGAAATAGAAAAACAAACCTTTCACCCATTTGGATGGTGTGTCCATCTATGAAAAAGGAAGTCAATGATAACTTCCTTACAAAATTCCTAAGGATAAAAGGGAAAATTATGAGAAAATTAATTAATTAGCTATAATTATCTATACACTGGATTTTTAATGACAGACAACAGCTTTTCTGTAGGTCCAAATCTCGTTATTTGCCAGCTAATCTGATTAACTTGAGAATGTGACAGATTTTAGCTTTATGCCTCTCTCTACACAGTGAGGCTGACTAAGAAATTAATGGGAACAATTCTAACAATTTCAGATGGTGAAGGATCTTCTGGGCATCACCTCAGCTCCTCTGTCCGGCTGGCTGGTCACTAGTATGCAGTACCAGCTGGGGTGAGAAACTCAAGCTTGTAGTCCTCGTTCCTCCCAATCAGGAAACTGCAGCTCACATTATATGCTGTGTCATGACCATCAAAAAACAACAGAAACAGTAAGATATCACTCCTGTTTAGTCATCTCAGACATATTTATTCATTCTGCACAAGACACGATTAATCTGACCAACACACTGTCACCCATGTGGAATACTTTGAGTTTTCAGGATAAAAGACAGCCAATCAAATGTTTCCGTTTTGTTGCTCGAACTAACTCATTATTTGTCAAATCTAAACATTACTCTTAGGAGAGTCCTAAAGGCTCAGAATGAAATAATGAAGATCCTATTTCATCAAAAATGCTTCAGACTGCTGTGTTTGCAATACTGTATGGATCCCTGAAACAACAATTTATATTTACAAGATACTTTTTAAATTTTTATTGCTTTATAAATAATGCCATTCAAAATTTCCACTTCCTCCCCTCCTCCCATTTCCCTCCCACTCCCCCATTCACCCTCACCCTTCAGTCCTAAGAGAGGGCAGGGTACCCTGCCCTGTGGGAAGTCCAAGGCCCTCCCGACTCCGTTCAGGCCTAGGAAGGTGTGCATCCAGACTAAGATCCCCAAAAGCCAGTACATGCAGTAGAGACAAATCCCAGTGCCATTATCATTGGCTTCTCAGTCAGCCCCCATTGTCGGCCACATTCAGAGAATCCGGTTTGATCACATGCTCATTCAGTTCCAGTCCAGCTGGCTTTGTTGAGCTCCCATTAGATCAGGCACACTGTCTCAGTAGGTGGATCAACCCCTCGTGGTCTGACTTCCTTGCTCATCTTCTCACTCCTTTTACTCTTCAACTGGACGTTGGGAGCTCAGTCCAGTGCTCCAATGTGGGTCTCTGTCTCTATCTCCATCCATGGCCAGACAAAGGTTCTTTGGTGATATTCAAGATATTCATCAGTGTGACTATGGGACAAGGCCAGTTCAGGCACCATCTCCTCTACTGCCCAAGGACCTAGCTGGGGACATCCCCGTGGACACCTGGGAACCCCTTTAGAGCCAAGTATCTTGCCAACCCTAAAATGGATCCCTTAATTAAGATATCTTCTTCCCTGATCTCATATCTGCCCTTCCTCCATCTCAACCATCCCACTCCCCCAAGCTCTCCCCAATTCTCCCCTCCTCCCCTCTCTCTCCCCCTTTCCCCCACCCCCACTCCTATGTTCCCAACTTATGCCTGGCAATCTTTTACAAGATACTTTTTGGTTTTTAATTGCATTTTATTTACTGTGTGTGTGTGTGTGTGTGGTCACCTGCATATCCTGTCTATCTCTTGATTTTGATTCTGGTTACAGGAGTAAACACATTTTTTAAAATCTCTTTAAATTACCAATCTGCAATTGATGCATTTTTGTCTTTATCTTGTTTCAATGAAAATTTTATCTATAATGTATGATAGTCATTAAAACAGGTATGGATATTACTACAGTTTTTCAAGAAAAACTGCGTATATAATATGGAGAGAAGGTGGGAGACAGAGAGAGAATGTAAGTATTGAAAACTTGAAATTATTTAAATCAAATTATTAAAGTGGTACCCCTAGCTGATGGTAAGCTTATAGTGTTTATCTCTTGCTGGGCACAATACTTAGTTGTCAGCTTAACAAAACCTAGAATCACCTGGGAGATGGACTCTAGACATGTCACTGAAAGAACATGTTAATTGAGGAAGGAAGACCCACCCAATGGGGTGACATCATTCCCTAGGCAATGAATCTTATATGATGAAGGAATGTAGGCTGAGCACTAGAATACATGCATTATTAATTCAGGGTATAATAAGTCCAGCTCCCTCAAACTCCTTCCTCTGGTTTCCCTGACATAAACTGTACCCCAGAATTGTGAACAAAAAGGAAAGAAATCTTTCTCCCCTGGGTTTCTTTTGTCCGGTATTTTATCAAGGTAACTGGCAAAGAAACTCACTGTGTAACAAACCATTTCCAAACACAGCTGTCTGAAATGGCAACAGCCTCTCAACATATCAGAACATGGGTATGGCTTGACTCAGTGCTTCTCTGTGAAGATCTTAGATGAGACCATAGGCAAGCTGGAGTCCCCTGCCTCTGGCATCCAAACACAACAAGGAGTTGGAAAAACACTCCTAAAAGGCTAGTTACTATATAACTGAGGCAGGACACTTCGATCTCCCCCACCCCATGGGCCTCTACTATGGACATATACAAGACTGGGGGCATGCGGGTTATTACAGATGGCCTGCAATTTTAGGGCCTGATCCCAGACTTAAGGCACCACCACCATTCTGTAGGCCACAACAACCTTGTCAAGGTGTGGGACAGGACTCTTGAGGTGAGAAGTAATACTAGGTAGCAAAGTCTCCAAGGACAGTCTTCATTCTAGTTTTCCCTTTTGAATTTCTTGATTTTCCTTTTGCTAGGAATATATAATGCAATAAGCGGGGTTGGAAAGGCTACCGACTGCCCGCAAGAAGCACTTCCTTGTTGACTTAGGGGATTCTTGGTTGTTTTCCTGCCTTACACTGCACAATTGCTTCTTCAGTCCAGTGCTCTGGCTCCATCTAGTGGCAAGATCTAAAACTGTGGCCTTCAGCAGGACAATTTACCTGTCATTGAGGAAACTTCTCCAGTTGTCAACTATCATAAAAGCCTAACATGTGGTCCCCACCACTTGAAGCCTTGCCTGCCTAGAAAAGGTGGCAGGTTCAGACTGCCTCCATTACTACACCCTCACAAACTCAAGGAGTTCCCATTGCACTACATTTCCACACCACCCCTTCCCTGCCACCTGATCCCTCCCACGACCATACCCCCATCCCCAGGCCACCCATACTCTCTATTCTATTTCCCTTCCCAGGGAAATTCATGATTCGCCCTCGATTGTTATTTACTTAACAGCTAGTATCCACTTATGAGTGAGTACACACCATACTTTTATTTCATGTCTAGGTTACCTCATCCAGGATGAATGTTTTATAGTTGCATCCATTTGTGTAAATGCACCACATTTTCTTCATCCATTCTTCTGTTCAGGGACATCTAGGTTATTTCCAGTTTCTGGCTATTAAGAATAAAACTACTAAGAACATAGTTGAGCATGTGTCCTTGTGGAATGCTTGAGCATCCTTTGGATATATGCCCAAGAGTGGGTCCTGAGATAGATTGATTTCAAATTTTCAGAGGAACCACTATATTGATTTCCATAGTGGTTGAACTAATTTGTACTCCCACCAGCAATGGAGGAGTGTTCCCCTTGCCCCATAGCCTCTCCAGCATGAGCTGTCACTTGTGTTATTGATCTTAGCCATTTTGACAGGGATAAGATGTAATCTCAACATAGTTTTGATTTGCATTTCTCGGCAGAGGAGGTCCCACAGAGATCCCTATACAACACAGGCTGATGTTAGGACAGAAGGTCACTCTCTGAAAACTGATAGTGGAGCCCCATTGCCAAAAACAACTTCCACACAGCTCATGCTGATGTACACTTGGAGCCTTCGCCCCCTACTTTCTAGTCTCTTTGGTAAAAGAAGGTACTCTGCAGGATACAGAGAGAAGCCTAGACACCAACCAGTCACAAAACCCTCCACCTATAATCTGTCCTGCCTGCAAGATGTGCAGAACTTGTGGGAGTGGCCAATGTTTGGTTTAACTTAAGGCACATGCCATTAGAGGGAGCCCATAGCCTATACTGCCTGGATGGTCAGAAACCAAAGACTGGGTAGAACCTAATACAACTGGAAAAAAATCAATGAAATAAAATTACTTTTAATGATATTCTGCTATGATCATAGATATGTGGTTTGTCCAGTTGTCATTGGAGAGGCAGAAGCAGATGGGAGTAGGTGCAAAATCCCACAGCCAGGCATAATTCAGAGAGAGAATTTAAATTGAAGTCTCTACCAGAACCCTCCACTTAGAGACCCAGTGAATTTCGAAGAAGACAGGGGAAAGACTGTAGGATTCAGAGGGAATGGAGGACACCAGTTGAACACGGTCCACTGAATGAACTAAGTAGGGTTCACGAGAGCTCACAGAATCTGAGATGACAAGCAGGGGGCCTTCAGGGGTCTGCACAAGGTTCTCTGCATATTATATGGCCATTAGCTTGGTATTTTCATAAGACTCCTAACAGTGGGAGCAGATGCATCTCTGACTCTTTTGCCTACTCTCTGGACTCTCTTTCCTACCCGTTGCCTTGTCCGCCTCGATATGAAGGCTTTTGCCTTGTCTTTCTGCTTCTTGTTTGGTTCTGTTTGGCTGTTGTCTCTTGGAGGCCTGCTCTTTTTTGAAGAGGAAACAGAAGGAAAGTGGATTTGGGGCAGAGAGGAGGTGAAGAGAGGCTTCTAGGAGGAGTGGAGGGGGGGGAACTATGGTTGGGATGTATTATATGCGAGAATTTATTTTCATTAAAAGAGGGAGGGTCTCAAGCAGTCCAAACTTGCTAGGTAGTTCCATCTTTCTGAGAGAATCACCTCCCAAAAGTTCCCACTCCAAAGGCTTCCAATGTGTGGAAGTGGGGGACACATGTACATATCATTATCTCCTAAACCATAGTGAAGCCAGACCAGAACAGCCTCCCATGTAGCTCAGTGTATATACAGTGACCAGCACAAACATGACTCTGATGACTCCTGCCGCACACAGATCAACTCCCCGTCTCCTTGCCATGACTGAGTACGCAGTGCTTCCTCACCAGCTAATTTCCAGAAAGCTTAGTTTCCCAACTACTCTTCAGATTGCCAAATCATCTCCTGCTTCGGAGTCTCAGCTACACCCTTCCTTCTTTCTACTCTTCTACCCTTTTTGCCCCCTTAATTCAAAGCTGACTTGTTCTAGCCACAGTGTCAGCATATTCATGCTGGATTCTCTTTAATTTCCTGTCTTGCTTATAGGTCAAATTCCACAACGAGATGTCTGGCTTGTCCACAAATGTACAACTCACTGCCATCATAACAGACATAAAAATGAGGTTGAGTAGCCAACACTGCATTCTAAGCAATACATAAAGTGTCTTATCATGTTACCACATCAAATTACAATATGACAAAAGTTGCCATCTTTTTTCTCATACTGAATATTGTAGCTTGGATGTGAAATGTTTCCCATAACTCGTGTGTTTGAGCACAGCAGCACACCAGCTCTTGTTTGGTATGGTAACCTTTGGGAAGAAGTGGTTCCCTATAACCT
The DNA here is from genome assembly GCA_025134845.1 of Neodon shergylaensis. Lineage (NCBI taxonomy): Eukaryota > Metazoa > Chordata > Mammalia > Rodentia > Cricetidae > Neodon > Neodon shergylaensis. The sequence continues at coordinate 479,053 of JABTXL010012555.1, read as the reverse complement.
GGCCCTACTTCCTGCTCATGCTTTGGTTCTAGACTGCCAATGCAATGTGACTGGCACCCTCTCCCACTGCCATGATGACTGTCAGCTAAAACAAAACCTTCTCCTCTGAAGTTGCTTCTGATTAGACATTTTGTCATGACACTGATAAACAACAAAATTACCCTCAAGTAATCACCAGGTCAGAGACTCGATGGCCTGGTGACATCAGGGGTCAAGGCAGGATTCCCACTTAGCTTGGATCTAAACTTGTTTGGCTTTGGCAAGAAGTCAACCCATGCCCTTCTGTGCAGACCCACGTCTTCAATAAGACAACAGTTCTGTGCCCTTCACTCTCATAAATGCTGACTAAGAAAAAGTTCTGTGGTCTTGACTCCTTCAGTTTAGGTTTGAGGTGCATGTAGGTGGAGGAAAAGCTCTGACTGCTCAGTGTTTGGACTGGTATGACTCTTGATCACCATACATCCAGTACATCAGAAGCCAAACACTGTAGCCTCGGCCATAGACTGAGGCTGTTTGGGCAACGACATTACCAGCGGTCCCAGGTTTGTACTTTTCTGCCTAATCAGAAAAGTTACAAAAAAAAAAAAAAGGGACCTTGAGTCAGTCAATTTGGACATACTAGAAGAAATCACATGGAAATTTTATTTCACGTTAAATGACTCAAAAATGTGCTGGGAATGATGATATATGCTTATTCTCAAGACTCAGAAAATGGAGGCAAGAGGGTTAGAAATTCAAGGTCATAAGAAGTTTAAATCCAGCCTGGGCTACATGAGCTCCAGTCTCGACAACAACAACAACAAAAATATTGTTTTTTCAAGGGACACAAATGATGAAATCACAATGGTTCTCAACTTGTGGGTCGTGACCCCTTAGGGGTCGAATGATCCTTTCACAGTAGTGGCCTAAAATCAACAGAAAAACACTAACATTCACATTACAATTCATAACATTATAGTAAAAAAGTAGCAACAAAAATAATTTTATGGGTAGTGTCATCATAACATGAGGAGTTTATTAACAGGTCGCAGCATTAGGAGGGTTGATAACCAGCTGCCATAATACTGTCACCAAATCCCAATAATTATGAAATTTCCTAGACACCTCAACAAAAGACCCTCTAAGTCTTACTCCTACCAAACTGAGAGTAACACTGTTAGGCCTGAACACCCACACAGCCACATCTTCTAACTCTCCTATCTTGAAGTATAAACCCCTAGGACCTCAAAATGTGACTCTATTTGAAGAAGAAATCTAAGGAGGGAATTAAGGTAAGACAAGATAGTGTGGATAAGGCCCTAACCAGTACCACTAGAATCCTCAGACTGTATAAAGGAAAGATCACATGTGGACAGAGAGAAGGCTAGCCTAGAGGAAAGACCACATCTTGACAGGGAGAAGGCTAGCCTAGGCGAAAGACCACATCTTGACAGGGAGACCAGATGAGAACCTGCCACCCTTGGATCTCTTAGAACTGTAAAAAGATGATTCTTTTGGCTTAAACCACCATCTGTGGTATCTGAAACGGTGACCCTAGAAAACAATACAAAAAATTCCAGTGGTGATATGATTTTGTTAGGGATGCACTGGTCGAATATAACAAATCAGTAAAGCGCTTGATACTTGGTAGAGACATAGAATAAGTGGGGTGGGGATAAAGGAAAGAAAGACTCAAAGACATAATGTGTTGACATATTTTATATTTGGTATTTGTAAGTCTTTAAAAAAGTTTTTGCAGGCCATTTTTTTCCTTTAAAAAAAAGCAACCAACAGCAATACTCTGGCCAAGTATAACAGACATAGAAATGTGCATTATTCCACAATAGTTACAAGAAAAGTGCGGTTTAAAGTCCGCATCAACGCTTCTGTGCCCCAGGGAGAAAACGCTACAGTCGTTAAACACACAGTTGCTACATGGTAGTCTGAAAACAGAATTCTGACTTTGTTTTGAGGTGAATCAACTTCCGTCAGCAGGCTTGTTTAGCTCAACAAGCACAAACTGCAATCAAGCATTACAAAAGACTGGGCTTCTCCATCCCAGAAAAGCAAGTATGAATGCATAGTTGACCCTTCCCTACCTCCTCCCCACTCCCACCCCCCAGAGCCTCCAACTTCACAAAGCGCAAATCCAGAGGGTCCACGTGCCAAAGTCTGGCTGGAGATCACAAAGTGGTCTCAGAGAACAGACACCAAATGTCCTTCTGCTGCCCATTCACTAGATTCAGCCCTGGAGGAAAAGTCTCTGTCTTAGAAGACATCAATGGCCCACGTCCTGCACAGCAGCTGGCCACTAGTCTGTGGCCCTTTCACTGACGGTGAGTCCTACACCAGCTGTTTTGCTCTGTGGAGCCATTACATTTGAGCAGGGAGCTCCATCATTCCAATTCCGCCACTCTTCAAATTCTGGTTCCCAGTTCCATTGAGAGCTGGGGGCATACAGAGAGAAGTACTCTCCCCTCACCTCTGACCAGCCTCAGCTTCTGTCACATGATCTTCTTACCAACATGCTAATCTTCCCTTTCCACTGACTGTGCTAGGCAAACCCCACCACACAGTCCTCCCCCGGATGTGGAATGGCATGGTGACCTTCATGTAACCTGTTTATTTGGAACTCTCCATCTCTCTGCCACTAACTAGCTTTTTTCCCTAGGCCTGGGAATAACATGTGAGAGTGGTTTGCTGGGGCTGGGGCCTAAGGACTTTCCAGATCTACTCAGGCAGAAGCAGAGAAGATTTCTGTGTTTTTATACAGTATGTTTATAATTATGTTGCTTTCATTTTTTAAGAGACTCCAATCTTTTACAGGACTTTGCTGGGGCAAGTCCTTTCCTCCGTCTTTCCTATGGCAGTCGAGGCAAGGCTCAGGCACTGCACCAGATTTGACCCCCTACTATTCACTACAGTGGTTCCTAACACACTGAGCAGGTCGGGTGGTGGTGCACAGAACTATCACCAGACAGGTCCATCTGTAAAGCACCGCAGAGTCAGCGCATGCTAGGGGTCAGATTAAATGGGATTTGGGGATAATAAGTCCACATTCAGATTCACTCCTTCACACCTTGGGACAGCATAGCTTCCCTGATTCACAACTGCAATGTCAAAGTCCCGGGTGAGGTGGAGTCAAGGGGCCCAACCCGCTCTGGCTAGTCCTTTCCTTGAAAGACCTGACAGTAAATGGACATTAAAACACAAAGGAGTTGGCAAAAAGTGCAGTTTCTGTTTGAGAAGCAAAATTCTCCCCCAAAGCACGACAACATTCTGAGCCCTCCTTTCAATTCTCTCAGTACCTGGAAGGAAAGGCGGCAGAACACATACAGCACTACAACTCTGATCACACCAAGGGTTTTAAGTGCACCATGGTTCACCCTCTATGACCCTCAAATACTCATGATCATGTACACACAGTCATCAAAGCGCTGCTGAGTGAAGTGCAGAGTACAGAATGCCAGAAGGCTACCCCGGGGCCCACAGTGGCCAGGACCTCGGAGAAGACCCCACTCTCATCTTCAACAGGAGACCACTGTCACAAACAGCCAGCAGAAAACAGCCCCAGGGCTTCAGGGACTTGTGATTCCTTCATAAGACCTATATACTTCATTGCCTACTGGAAAATAAACTCAAAACTTCCTCAAATATAACCTGAGCCACAATATAAAAGACACAAATCTTGTCATGTTAATGCCTTGAGAAGTTTACAGATTATGTACCAATAAAATAATCCTCATAAATTCTAAAATTCTTGGTGAATACACACCTGAAGCAAAACAAGAATCTACATTTTCTTTAAAACTCAAAGTAATTACAGCAGCAGTGTAGTGAAAAGAGGTTTTAAAAATAATAATTACATCTTTGATACAAATCAAACTTTGTACACCTCAATTCATAGGAATGACTGGTGTAAGAGTTTAGTATTTATATATACAGTAGATACTGGTGTGTGTTACTGCAGATAGAGTCTAAAGCCAGTGGACTTCGGG
>JABTXL010012555.1:451788-472029 GCA_025134845.1 Neodon shergylaensis | reverse complement strand
TGTGCTCCCACTGGTGCTACTGTGTCACGTGTGGTCCCATTAGTGCTACTGTCACGTGTGGTCCCACTGGTGCTACTGTGTCATGTGTGCTTTCACCTGTGCTATTGTGTCAGGTGATTTAATTACAACTTAGATTAGAACCTGCAAAGAAATATACAACCAAGAGTCAAAAATATCTAGAAGAGTCCAATGCTTCAAGCCCAACATGTGACTCCATTTGATGTTTCAGAGACAGATGGGGAGAGCAAAATTTCAAATGCAGATGGGGCCTCACCTCTGTCTGTACCATCAGAGGCCTGTGCATCCGAAGATCATAGACGATACCGTACACATCCACAGTGTTCTCATTCTCTATCTGATAGATCAGACGATCGATAGCAATGAACGTGCCTGTCCTTCCGACCCCAGCACTAGAAAACAGAGACATGAGTCATCATCAACAGCTGCCTTCACCATGGATCTCTCAGTTCTCCCACAGGTACCCACATCTCCATTGTCACTGTTTGAAGCTAACACAAACTTTGTTGCTCAACTGCATCTTCAAGCAAGGTGGGAAACTCACTTGAGTTAAATGTCACAAACAAAACATCTTGCTAAACGATCTCATACTCCATGATACTGAATGGTCCTAAAGCCTAGGACAAAAAGTTACACTTATTTATGAAGCCTATTGTAGGAGTGTGTGCGCTTTCTGTAAATGACCAGATGGCAAATACCTTCAGCTCAGCAGACCATGCCACTGCAGTATGTTCCGGTGAGGTTTTATATATAGAAACAAGTGGCCCACAGGCTATATAGCTTGCTAACTCCTTTCTATATACAGTCTCATGGCTCAGGGACTAAGTCCCTGGTACCCTCTTGCAGACTATCCTTGAGTTTCCAACTATCTATTGCATTTCCTCGTGGGTGTTGCTCATTAATACCATTACATTTTAAGTTGTCACACTCACATGAGCTGCCAACTAGGTATACCTGCAGTGCACCAGGATTGGTGATTCAGGAGGTATCTGCTTCATGTAGTCTCGGACCAAGTAACGAAAGTTGATGAGCAGGTCGGTGGTGTCAGGAACACCGTGGTCAGGCCAGGAGGTGAAGTGGAACTGCCGCAGAGGATGACTCTCACTTGTCTGCATCTAGAAGCCAACAAAGTGGGTTAGAGATCTAGACAGTAAGGGTACCCAACAATACCACAACGAGAGAAGTCAAGTAGTGCTGGAGAACTGTATCACACAAGCAGGACAACAAGCAGCCAGGCAGGAACAGTTCCAATAACCAATTCCAATTTGGTTATCCCCATCACCAAATCTTCATAACACTGCCAGGAAGGAAGGGCTTCATATGCCCCACTAAAGACATGCAGCAGAGGTTCAGAGAAAATGGGGGTGAGCCCCTGATACTCATCCTGCATGGAGCAAAGATACCCAGCTCAATTTTGAGTTTATATCACTTCTGTTCTCGGCTACCAGTCAGTAAGAGCCCTACACCCACACACATGCTCCTCCTGGATGAGCCCCATTCTTCAGTCCACTTGGAAATGACATTTCCCTTAAACCCCAAAATCATTTCCCTAAGTATGGTCAGGAGGTGAGCACATGCTGGGCAAGAGACACCTGGTAAGTCCTGGGCTTTCCAGATAATCTATAGAACACACAACCAATAAACACCGAGCAAATAAATATTTAGAACTATAGGGGTCTACAAAAGGAACATACACACACACACATACACACACACACACACACCTCACAGTCTGCTACTTCAACATCTGGCAGGCAGGAGACAGTGAGCACTATTTTAACAAATTAACAATTACACCAGTTTGTATTCTACTTTAGACTAAGCATGTGCCTGGAATTACCAAAGCTCTGCCTCTGGGGCCAGTCCTGTCCCTTCCTGTCCTTGATTCAACTATACTCATTTGTCTACCTGACCTTATATATGTCCCCCACAGCTGGGCACTGGGCATCTCCATCACTGAAGCTAATTTTTAATGTTCATTCATTATAAAATCAATAAATTTATATTATTCAAAGATTGAGAAATAGGGGAGAGGACCCTGGGGAACCTCACCGCAGATAACCAGCATCATAAATGTTATCATAAGGGTTTTCTGAGAAAAGAAACCAGCTGCAAGGAGCAGGAAAGAAGGAGACACAAAAAACAGTGGAAAGTAGAAGTTCTTGGGAGCAGTTCTGCAGAGGGGCCGGAGCAGAGGGCAGGGGCAGGGGAGCATGAGGGCAGGGGGCAAGGGACTCAGACTAGGGGTGGTAGTCAAAACAACAGAGCTCTGTCTGTAATGCTCTCATCTATAGAAGGAAATGTATGCATGCATTTCACAAAATTACAAAACACTATTGTAGAAAATGCCATGTGAAAGCCTGTATTGGGCCCTAAAATAAGAAAAGACTTCAGTGGGGAGCATGAAATCTCTAGAATCTGTAGTTTCCTTGATATAAACACAATGAGAGCAACAGCATTTTCTTTGCCAACTCTATGCACAATTTCCCAGTGAACCCCAAGCAGAAGCAAATGTGGATAACAGATATGCCAGTCAACTTAAATGGGCAAAGGCTGCAGAAATAAGCATGACATACTTCAAAGGTTCCTCACTCACTGTGACCTTACTTACTGAGGTGGTCAGGCTACTGTGTGCTCAACATCTCCAAAGAAGGACCTAAAATAGTTCCTGCGACCAGAGTCTTTGAGAATCAGTAACTAGTTACTTTGCCTTACCTATATCTTCAGGAATCTTGAAGGTTCATTCTTACAAACTAGGACCCTGTTAAAATACAACACTACTGAATCTACTTCTAGGCTTTTCTTTTATGCATAGTGTGTATGTGTATGTATACATACACATAATAAAATTACATATTCTTTTAATATATATGTTGCCCCAAGCTAAACCTATAGCTCCAGTACTGAGATTGAGGCAGAGGTTCATGAGTTTAAGGCCAGCCTTGGCTACCTAGTAAGATACTAACTTGAAACTCTGTCTCCTAGTATGTACCACTGACACTAGTTTTTCACATCTCCTCATGGTAATTACAGTCATTCCTCGGGATCCATGTGGACTGATCCCAGGAAAAATCTGTGAATGTTCAGGTTCTCAAAGTAATACAACCATGTGTATATGCAACCTGTACACACACGATCATATACACTTATGGCAGTATACACTACACAGCCCAAGTGCATAGTAGGCTATACTATCCAGGGTTAAGTACAGTCCATGGTGTTCACACAGACACATTCCCTAGAATACACCCTGCCATTCAACATGTGACTATACTTTAGATCATTTCTCAGCTGCATTACCTAGCGTATTTTAATAGTTGTCATACTGTAGGACCTGATTGTACATGTTAAATACAAGCACTATGTTTATTCAATCCCAGGTTGGCTGAATTCACAGCTGAACAAAGCAGCAGGGTTTACATAAAGCCTGGCTGTATGTTGTCTACATATACAGTATCTCTAAACGCTGGATGGTGATAACAGTATGTACATAAATCAGAGTTTAGCTACCCATTCTCCAAAAGCTAGCTATGCATGTGATTTCCCAATTGTTCAACCACCACAAATAATGCTGGTGAGATGGATATGATCTAAATGAACTGCAACTATGTATGAAATTACCAAAGAACATGTAATAATAAAATAGCAGACACTGGACATATACCCAAGAGAAATGAAAATAAACACAAAGCTTACTCATTTCCTTCTAAATAACCTTCTAAGAATAAACAACACTGAGATTGTGACTAATAATCAATACTAATAACTAGTAAACTAATAAACAACGCTCATCTGTAACTAATGAGTCCATGCCTGAATTTCACGTTATTTCTTTATGTCAGAGACTCAACTTTGAGCCGACCAGATTAAAAGGGATGAACACTTTTAGACCCCCAATATGTTAAGCTCTAAGGTAGATAGCATTGTTGACTCAGAGCACCTTCTCTACTTCCAAATACTCTTTAAAAAAGAAAAATAAATTCAGTTTCTAGAATGTCTTGTGATTTAAGCGGATTTGTTTTTGTAACTTTTGGGGGGAAGGGAGGACAGTGCATTTGGCGCAGAATCTGAACCTTGGGATTAGTAAGAACTATTCCTAGCAGCCAGCGCCCACCCCAAAGCATATCACTGACACAGCCATGCTCATGAGACTCATTTAGTCAGGAAAGACACAAAAGTCCCCTAAAAAAATAAAGCTAGGGCCGGGCGATGGTGGCGCACACCTTTAATCCCAGCACTTGGGAGGCAGAGGCAGGCGGATCTCTGTGAGTTCGAGACCAGCCTGGTCTACAAGAGCTAGTTCCAGGACAGGTTCCAAAACCACAGAGAAACCCTGTCTCAAAAAAAATAAATAAATAAATAAAAATAAAGCTAGGGTCTCCTTAGAGAACATGTAGTTATGGGCATTTTAGGCATTTTAATTCTGTAAGAAGAAGAAGCAAAAATACTTTTCTCATTCATCAAATATTAGTTATTTTCAACATATATACCACTTCCAAATTCATATCCAATAATTTTCTCAGATCAACCTTGACTTACATTTTTCACCACGAAATCTCTGACGGTCCATTCCGGAAGAACAACCTCTGAGGTCATTGCCACAGTTATGTCCCCATAGTCCTGAGCCTGCTTGGAAGGCCAGTATTCCTCACATTTGGTCTAGAACATAGGATTGGTTGTATGAAAACACAGGAATCACACCCCCACCATCATCAAAGTCATGAGGCTGACATTGGGACTGTTTAGTTCCTCAGCTGGTTCTGTTTGACCCAAACACAGATTTGCATATGTACCAATAATTCCAAATAATATAAATGAATCTTTAAGAAAAATGAATCCGGTTTGTGAGATAGTTCAGCAGCAAAAAGCACTTGCTGCACAGCCTGAAGGCCTGCATCTAGGACTCAGGTCCCATTTCCAGAAACATCACACATTTGCTGTGGCATGTCCACTCTCCAACACACATATACACATCATACACAGAACATAATAAAAATATATTTTAAAGAATTATGTCTGACAAGTTCCAGTTACCACCTAGGACAGTGCCATTCATGATGAACACCTGGCTGCCGGCAGCCACAGCATTGATGTCAGACCCGACTCTCAACAAGGAGGCTGAGAAACACTCTGAAGATGGCTCTGGCAAACAGGGAGGTGAAGGAATCACTGACTCAGGGGCTACCTCAAGAAAAGAAACAGAAAGAAAGAAAGAAAGAAAGAAAGAAAGAAAGAAAGAAAGAAAGAAAGAAAGAAAGAGGGAAGGAGGAAAAAAAAGAAAAGAAAAGAAAAGAAAAGAAAAGAAAAGAAAAGAAAAGAAAAGAAAAGAAAAGACCTTATTCCAGGCATGAGAGCTCATGCCTGTAAACTCAGCCATTAGGAGAATGAAGTTCAAGTCCAGCCTAAGCTAAGAGTGAAGCCCTGTCTCAGGAACAAACATATAAACAAAACACAAAGCACTGAGAGCTGGGGTACTGCTCAGCAGCAGAGCATGTGCTAAGGGAGGCCAAGGCCCCAGGCAATCCCAACATTAAATAGAATCGTAATTAATAGTCCTCCATGAAGTAACATTAATTCTCATTCTTCAGGCACACAATTTTTAATTTAGCATGTTTTTCAACTCATCTCTATTTAGGGAAACGTGAGACTTTATCCCTAGAAGAGATCATATCTGTGACAGAAATGGCAGGAGGGTTCTAGACCACACAGGAAGAGAGAGGGCTGCTGGGACTTGCCCGGACATAAGTCTGAAATTTTGTTTATTGTGTCAAAAACTAAGTTTGAGAATCAGAGATTTAGGAGCTGGTTGCTTAGAGACAGAGAGGCAGGCTTTACAGGAGCAGAGCTGTATGGTCTCGGATCCCTCGCTCCAGGCCCACAGTGTCCACTGCACTAACACAGTTCCATCCGCTCACTAACTCCAGCACAGATACAATCACAGACAGTAATATGAGCTCACAAAGGAACATTGTAGAATGTATTTTCAATACTTTTTTAAAACCTCTCTGAAAGCTAAAAACACAGAACATATTTTCTAAGAACAAAGGTATTAACATCTGGGAAGAGTGTTCTTTTAAAACAAATGGATTTTAAGATATACTCTACAACAATAATTAATTTACATTTTTTTTCAAAAGATACTTACCCTTCCCTGTTCCACACATTTGGTCAACATAACAATGGCATATACGTTTTTCTCCCAAACCATACGCCAAAAATCTTTCAAAGTGTTGGGTAAAGGTCCTTGTGTGGCAATGAAATCTCTCTTGGAATGATAGCCCTAGAAACAGAAAGCTCAGTCACCATTCAAGACACAGAAAAAAATGCTATGATTCAGAGGAGCCACCAGGGCTAAGAGCAGCCACCACTTACAGGCATATAGTTGGCATTGATGTAGTCATCCGTCGAATGGGTCTGGACTGAAAGTTTGACTCGAGAAGTATCATCTGTGGCATTAAAAGAAAGCAAGAGCCTCATTCTAAGCCAAGTTTCACAAGCTGCACAGGGAATTTTTAGAAGTGCCACCTGGCAGCCCTTGGCTGACACACGGCTTCACACTCCCTGAGAAGCCGTGTGACAGCCTGAGCATGAGAATTAGGATGACCTGGGCAGCCCGGCAGCAAGGTCTACGTTCTCACCACCTTCCCAGCCTGAACAAGCCTTATTCCCAGCAGCCTGGGGGTCTACTCTGAGCAGGACAGGTGCTGGGTAACCATATTCACATCTCAAAACCACCTCACAAGCTTTCAAGATAAAGAAATCAGGAGTCTCAGAGATGAAGGGACATTTCCAAGTCCTTCTATGTGGGGAAACAACAGACAGAATTTGAACTCAGAGCCTATTCCAGTATAGCAGAAAAGACATCCAAGTTAACCTTTCCCCACTGCCTTAAAAAGCTGTCATAGGGCGAGTGAGATAGATCAGGCATTAAAGGTGCTTGCTGCCAAGCCGGATGACCTGAGTTTGATCCCCAAGGCCACATGGAGGGAAAGATCTGACTCCCACGGGTTGTTCTCTGACATCCACACACATCATGGCACATTCACACCTGTACATATAATCAATCAATAAATTAAAGATGGATGGATGGATAGATGGATGGGCAGACAGGCAGGATAAAATTCTAAATTTGGAGTGGTAGAGATGGCTCCATCAGTAATCTACCATCATCATCACCCTAGTGCCCATCAGTAACCTCCATCATCAACTCCCTAGTGCCCACAGTGCACACCTATAATCCCTGCACTAGAGAAGAAACAGGCTCCTTGGAGCTCCATGGCCAGCTAATCTAAGTGAATCAGCAAGATCCAGGATAAATAATGACCCCTGTCTCAAAAATGGATGGGTGGGGAGATATTGAGGATCTGGGGGAAGATGAGGGATAGAAAACTATAATCAGAATATATTGTATTAAAAAAAAGAATTTTCAATTAAAAAAAGGCAGAGCAATTGAGGAAGACAACCCAACGTCAACCTCTGGCCTCCATGTGTACACATACACATATACACACACTCACATGCACACACAAACCCCTCTAAATTTAAAAGTTAACTGAATGCATAAAACCGCTATGAATGGAGAGGTCTAAAATACCAACTTCACACATTTTCTAAATATCATTCTCATTCAGAAAGCATACGTCAGGATAAGTCATGGATTCCACTGCCTGACCCTCCTGGGACAGAGCAGCACAGCAATAGTAAACCCAGTGTGTCTCAAGAAAGGTCATCTCAATAGAAACACCACCCAGACATCAAATCCCAGCCCTCACTCCAGATCCAAAGCTCTCCAAGACCAGGCCAAAGTTTTGAGTTAGTCTCAGGGGGGTAGAGACATAGCAGCTTCCCCAGCATGGCTATAAAAGCACTTCTTTCCGATCTAGGCCAAGACCCACTGACAAGTATAAGGGAAGAAGCAGAAAAAAAACCGATGACTTGATGGAGGTGGGTCTTGTATCTTATCTGTTGCTTTCATTGGTTAACTAATAAAGAAACTGCCTTGGCCCACTCCAGACAGAAAATTAGGTAGGCGGAGTAAACAGAACAGGATTCTGGGAGAAAGAAGCTGAGTCAGAGAGTCGCCATGATTCTCCCACTCCAGACAGACACAGGTTAAGATCTTCCCTGGTAAGCCAACTCGTGGGCTACACAGATTATTAGAAATGGGTTAGATTAATTTGTAAGAGATAGCCAATAAGAGGCTGGGCCAGACAGTGTTTAAAAGAATACAGTTTCCGCGTAATTATTTCGGGTACAAAGCTAGCTGTGAGGGCGGCTGGGTGGCAGAATGCAGCCCAGCCGCTCCTATCTTACAACAATGACTGAAAAAAACACTGAGTTTAAAATACAAGCTAATAGAAAAGCATGACTTCAAATTAAAAAGATAAAGTTATTAAACGGCTTGGTGAAAAAGCCACCCACAAAACCGAGCACCTTCAGGACTGGCAGAGCATGGTTCAGACCCAATACTACTCTCTGTGCTACTCTCACACCAGTAGACTTCCCATCACAGAGTTCACATCACTAACCCTTCTCTACTCTTCAGTTTGCTCTCACTTTGTTGGGTAATTGCTGTTCTGGTTTCATTTCTTTTGCTGTGATAAATACCCTGATTAAAAGCAGTATAGGAGAGGGAAATAGTTTGCACAGCTTACAATTCCAGATCACATCAATCTTGGCAAGAATTTAAAGTATCATGTCCACAGGCAAGAGCAGAGAGAGAACAAATGGACCTTTGCTTGCTTGCTCTCTCAGCAAGATTTCTCCTTTCTTAGACCATTCAAACCCTCCTGCCTACACAATGGTATTGCCCACAATGGGCTAGGTCTTCTATCAATTATCAATCAAAATGCCCCCCAAAGACATCTCACAGAATAACCTAGGCAATTCCTCACTAAGACTCTCCTTCCCAAGTGATTCTAGGTTGAGTCAAAACCGATCAGCACAAGAACAGACACAGGCAATTCTCAAAAGCAGAAAAGAACTTCTTCTCCCTCTGCAGTGCAGGGATTATAGGTGTGCACTGTGGGCACTAGTGTGTTGAACTCAGGTCCTCACGTCTGTACGACAAGTACTTTACTGATGGAGCCATCTCCACAACTCCAAATTTAGAATTTTACCCATCTGTCCGTATGTCTGTCTGCCCACCCGTCTGTCCGTCTGTCTGTCTGTCTATCTATCTATCTATCTATCATCTATCTATCTATCTATCTCCTATCTATCTATCTATCTATCTATCTATCTATCTATCTATCTATCTATCATCTATCATCCGATCAAAGATCTGGGCAAGGAGAGAGTACGACCCTGTACCTGCATTCCTGGTGCCCCTTTCAGAACAAAACAAACTGAACATGAGAAGAATGCAACTCTAAATAAGTCACCTAACATGGAGGTTTATTTTCTTCACTTGTGAAATGAATATTCCACCACCTACTCTACAAACTATGATTGTAAGGATTAAATTAAATGTAATATCTCTTCATAGAGTACTTAGCTCATTCTAGGTAGATGGTTGTGGGACTATCTGGTACTGAATGGTTGTGAAGACAGCAAGTAGGTATTATTGATTCCATATATATAGTGTTCAAGAGATGACCAGTGACAAAGGGAAGACAGGAATAAAATCACTCACAAGGCAGGACATTGTTATAGCGATTCTTCCCCCTGTTCTCAGCTACTTCAGCTGTACATTTGGGTAGACTTATTCCAATCAGCTTCAGATCCTGAAAACAAATAAGTGAGTTGTATATTTAATCAGGCTCAGGGTAGAACAAAGTAGGAATGCAGAGGCAGAATGGATTGACTTCTCCTAAGTGCAAAGAGATGTTGAACATCTAACCTCCAACACCTATGAGTAGGCTCCTATAGGTTATGACCATGGAAGAAGCAAGAAATCAAAATCCCGAAGTCACACTGGAAGAGAGTGGGTCCTTAACCTAATATGGGCAATGTTGTTATAGTATGGGACACAAACACACAAGAGGAAACACCTTATGGTGGCAATGGTAGTGGATGATGGAAATGGAAGCCATGCTTCCCCCAAACCAAAAGACAATGGGGCCTTCCAGAAACTGAGAGAACCATGGCAGGATCTCCCCTAGAGGTTAAGGGGTCGTGCTGACATTGTGGTTTTGAGCCTCTTTTTCCTCAACAGTGAGACAGGATATTTGTCCTCAGTCACCCTGTTCATGGTACTTTGATAGGGTCTCCCCTCTAGGCTGCCTCTCACCCAAAGCTCTACCACAATGCAAAACAGTTTATGACCACCTGCCTCGTATTCCTCTGCAAACCCACAGTTGGAGTCAGCTTGCTGTTTCTTAAAGTAGGCCTCAAAATTCTCCACTCGAATTAACTTGGATCTAGGAAAACAAAACAACTTGTTGGGCTTTTCATTTTTGCTTATTTTTCATTCAATTAAGTTCAAACTCAAAATATAAGATATAAATGAAAGAATATCAAAATGAAAGATATAAAAATGAAGCTACTCACTTTTTAGGTCTTCATCATAGAAAGGAAAAAGGGGAAAATCAATTAGATGTACTCATTTTAGAAGTAAGTAAGCATCAACTCAAAAGAACAAAGCCAGACACAGCAAGGGGTATGGGTTGGAGATCAATGCAATGTTATTTAAAACAACCCTGAGACACAAATCAGAAAAGCAGCCCTATCCTAAAACTGACAGTATTCGTGACTTGAAATAACTGTTTTTCCCTTGGCTCTTGATAATCCACTCACTTCTGTGAAATATAGCAATTACTTTGTGGGGTGCTGTGGAGATAGTTTAGTGGGTCAGAGCGCTTGCTGCTCAAGTCTGAGGACTTGAGTTCCAATCCTCAGCACCCACATAAAAACACCAGCATGGAGCCGGGTGGTGGTAGCGCACGCCTTTAATCCCAGCACTCAGGAGGCAGAGGCAGGAGGATCTCTGTGAGTTCTAGGCCAGCCTGGTCTACAAGAGCTAGTTCCAGGACAAGAACTAAAAAGCTACGGAGAAACCCTGTCTCAAAAAATCAAAAAAAAAAAAAAAACAAAAAACACCGGCATGGCCACATGCACCTGTAACCCCAGTGCTGAATTGGGGTAGACAGGAGGATGGCAGAGGACTGCTGGGGGCCAAGCAGTTCTTAGCAAGAACCCTGTCTCAAAGGAACACAGCAAGCAGTGATAAGAGCCATCCCCTTCTGGCCTCTGAGCACTTGTGGGGGATGCAGACACACAGAGAACCTTATTTGTTAGTAAAACTGAAGAACATAAGGGGAAACAAAAATAAAAGTAACTTCAGGAGGACAGTAAAACAAAGAATCCTTGCAGAAAACGGCAAGAACTTCCAGAAGATTATGGCCAATCTGTCAATCAGGAAAAATGCCAGCTATTTCTATCAAAAAAAAAAAAGTGCTTTAGATAGTCACTGAACAGACTGGGGGACTGAGAATCTTAAAATAAGTTTGTAACTCAGACTTACTTAATTTGAGAAAATGACACTTCATTATTCTTGGCATCTTTCCTATTTTGAAAGGGGGAAAAAAAAGGCCCATTAGACAGACAAAGACCTTCATCCTGCCTGCTCTGCCACCTACTTCCCAGGCAGTGGTTCAGGTAAATGGAAGCCCGCTCACCAGTCCATAACTGCCAACAGAAACCTGTTCACTGATACTCAACCTGACAGACCAAGCAGGAAATGTAAACTAAAAATCGGTACACTTACTCTTTCTTTTTATTGAAAAGAATCAAAAATCTATTCAAGCAACTTTTAGAAATTTTCGTGTGTTAGAGTGTGTGTAAATTAATGCAAAGAGGGGGGAAAACCCTGAAAGGAAGTCAGGTCCAAAACTGCCACTGTGAGCACCTGCATTGTTGACTCAGCTCCACATGGTGCTGAAACAAACTGCAATTGAGTAGCATGTACCAAAATCGGAGGGGAAACAAGCATGCCCACTTACCCAGTAAACGTTCTGTTTAAAATTTAGCCTAGGGAAATAATCGTGAGCATGCCCAAAGGTTAGGTGCAAGGACATGTAACTGTAGTCAAAAGTATTACAATATCCAGTAAAATGGATAAATAAATGATGGCAAATACCCGCCAGCTACTTAAAATGATACTGAAATGAAGTCTTATTAATGTGTCTAAAAGGACTCGGCTGGGGTGAGCATCATAATCACAGGAAAATGGTAGGTGCAGGTTTGTTGTAATTATGGGTTACTGAATTTCTTTGCTTTTCTTGTGGGTATTTTCTTTATCACAATGGGTTTGAGTTTTGAGTTTGGTGGTGGTTTACAGGTTTTGAGACAGGTTCCACTGTGTGGTTCAGACCAACTCTTCCTATCAGCTTCTTACTAGGGACCTCACTCCCTGTGCCCTATTGACTTGACTGTTGACATTCCAGCTTTTGAGCTAGGTTCTGATTCATTTTTTAGTACAATGTAAAAGATTTAACTGATATGAAGAGAAGGGACACTATGTGATTTATTGAGGGGGGGGGATAAAGCAACTACTGTTTTCTTGGAATAGGCATGGGTGGCACACACCTATAGCCTCAGACTCAGCAGAGGTGGAAGGATGAGGAATCCAAGGCTACCCTCTGCTACATTTGAAATATCCTAAGATATTTTAATAGACTCTGTTTCAGAAAGGAAAAAAAAAACTGGAGAATGATGTTGAGAAAGCCAAATCCCAGGTGGAAATTTCTAGCTAGAAGCTAGGCAGGAAGTGAAGTCCAGCACAGGATTCCCACAGTCAGGCAAGACAAAACCCAAAGACCAAGTTCAAGTTCCTCTTTGGTGCTTCCAGCACTGATTCTGCAATCCTAGAAGGGCTTTTAAGACCTGCCTGTTAGAGCCTTGGGAAGTCCATGAGGTAGAGGGCACCCAAAATGAAACTGCTACTTTCCACTAATTAACTACATCACAGGGTGGTGGTAGAAAGACAATAACAAGTAACAAAACAATGGAGTAAGACATTTGCCACCACTCCTCAGCTCCTGGAGTTGAGCACTCATTCCCATACCACAAAGGAAGAGATTAAGGCTAAGCCACTTCCAACAGCTAGCCAGAGTGGAACCTAAGTTTGAACTTGGTCAACTCTAAAATCATATGAAATTCTTAACACATTCCTAGGATCCCAGCCTGAGAGCAGCATCCTGCAACGGCATCCCGCACAGCATCCCACACAGCATCCCGCACGGCATCCCGCACGGCATCCCGCACGGCATCCCACACAGCATCCCACACGGCATCCCGCACGGCATCCCGCACAGCATCCCACACAGCATCCCACACGGCATCCCGCACGGCATCCCGCACGGCATCCCGCACGGCATCCCGCACGGCATCCCGCACGGCATCCCGCACAGCATCCCGCACAGCATCCCGCACAGCAGGTAGGGATGATGTGGTTGGGGTGAGGTTCATAATCAAATCACCCAACTGGAGTCAGAAAGGAAGTAAGTCTGGCCAGATGGCAAAAACTTTCAACTGTTCCTCCTGATTTTACAAATGGTTCCAACTCCTTATAATAAAAGGTTTTCTTAAACAGTAGCACATGCCAACTAAATAAGCTGTATCACCTTTTCTTTCTCCAGAAGATGAAGCCTCCCACAGCCACAATGGCCAGGGCACCAAAGATACATCCAAACACTGCTCCACAGATGACACCTGGGGAAGGTCCCAACAAGAGGCATTTCAATTGGCGTTCATGAAGGGCCATGTGCTACACCAACAACCAGTCCAGGACCCACACAGGATTCAGGGAGAAAGGGGGTGTGGTGAACGTAGGGGAAGTGAATATCTTTAGACATAAAATTACAACCAGCTTTGAAGAACCTGTTTCCTCACCCTGAGCCCACAATTAGCAGGACGGTCCTGAGAATATCACAACCCCTGGCTAGGTCTCAGTTCGGCTGCAAATTTAGTGACCTGAGAGAGTTAGATCAGTGGTTTTTCCCATCACTTATGAGCAGAAGTACCTACAATAACACCCACACACAGCATGGAATCCCTCCCCCCTCCCCACCACCTCACACCCCCACACCCCGCCATTTATATGGGCTGTTTAAGGGGAATCCTTGAATTTTGCTTCTGGGTTATCTGTTCTACTCAGCAGTTAGGAAAAACAAATGAACAGACCAGTAAGTCACTGTTTCTCCATACTGACAGAGGAGGGGACCCTCACCTTGGTCCCTAAAATTCCAATATATCTAGCTCTGTGAGACTGGATAGAACGAGCACTTTATAAGGAGTTTTAGGCTAGAACTTCAGGCTTGCATTTAAGTCGCTGTGCAACACTGGGCCTTAGCAGCCTTATTTCTACACAGATGTAAGATAAGACGACTGCTGTGGTTCCTTCTAATATGAACACTCAAGGACTCTTTAAACTGAACATGGTTTGCTGGTACATGGGCCCACAAGTGACTCTTAGAAAGCAAAGGACTAAGTAATCTGCAGATTAGAAGTGTGGCTGCTTTTAGAGAAGAAGTGGAGAGCAGCTCTTTTAAGGACACCAGAGTGGGGAGTTAAGCTAGCCCAAAGGTCAAGGGATATGTCAGTTTCTGAGAGGAGAAAACCAGCCACCTCCACCCTTGTGGGTGCCTATGGAGACAGTAGGCTTCTGCAGACACAAGGTGGAAAACCCACTGCATTTGATGCTAGGGCTTTTGTCTCCCTCTACCTGGATCTTGAGGCAGGAACACAGCATCCGAATACTGACTGAAAGAAACATAGCTCTCATTCCCACTGATGAGTCCACCATTCTGAAGGCTGTAAGTAATATTGGTGAAGCCAGCAACACACACCCTATGGGGGACAATGGAGAAAATAAGGTAACTGAGATGTTTCTACCACCTTAGTATGTAGAATCTTAAATTCATGAGGCTCAGCACCCAACAGCAAGGACCCATATTACCGGTAGGAGCCCAGAGGCTCCAGCCTCCCATTGTAGTAGCCGAAGGTGGTGGATTGGTTCCCCACATTGATTTCATATTTCAAGACATCAGACAAGCCCAGAGAGCGTCCCTTCTCTTCTACTCTTATGAGGTATGTCACATAAGTATCCGAGGCCCCCTTTTTGAAATCTCCATATGTGTACTTCAAAACATCTGCAGAAGGCTGGCCAGCTAAGGAACAAAGAGGCAAATCATGAATGACAACAGAAAGACAAAAGTGTCAAAGAAAAGAAAAACAACAACTCTGTAAGAACACAGGTACTGAGTGACATGCCAGCAGCCCATCTCTCAAGCAGTTCCAGGAGCAGCTGAATCCTTAGTATTTGGCTTATATCACCTCATCCCTTCATCTTGAGTCTCACAAAAGTGTATGATCCCTACTCTCAAGCAATAAAAACAAAGAGCAGAGAGCTGGCAGAAACCTGCCCAAAGCCACACTGCACATGCTGTAAGGCTGGACTCCTAGCCCTGCTCTCCTGGCCCAAGGTCACCATGTAACAGGATCTTTTTCATTCAACATGGGACTGAGTTTGAAATTGGCTGAAAACACATTCAATGACAAAGGGCTTAAAAACGGACTCAACATTTTAAAATTCAGAGAAAGCGATCTCCACATTTTGTTTGTATGTATTCACCAGAATGCAGGTACACGTGTGAGCTAGTTTGTGTGCACGTGTGTCCATATGTGTGTGGGAGCCAGAGGACAACCTCAGCTATCATTCCTCAGGCACCTCCTACCTTTTTAGAGTCAGGATTTCTCTCTAGCCTGGAACTTCATGCTGGCTAAGCTGGCTGACCTGGGAGCTCAGGGATCCTCCTGTCTCTGCCTCCCCAGCTCCAGGATTACAAGGGCATATCACAATGCCCTTTCTGTAATGTATATCCCAAGGACTGAACTCAGGGCCTGTGCAAGGCAAGTACTTTACCAACTGAGCTATCTCCCTAGCCCTGGCTTGGGTAAAACACTCCCACGCAGCTATCAGAGACGCCCTTCTAACTGGCACAGAAAAATCATTCTAGTTCACCTCCCCTCCCATCCAGTTGATGCCCTTCACAGAGTCCACTAGCAAGTGCAATCTTTTTGTACTTGCTTTCAAGAGCAAAGCATCCTAAGTTGGCTAGTTAGAGCCTATGGGCCAAATGTAGCCACCACCTGGTGTAAACAGCCGTGGGGATGGGCACCTTCACCCTCATGAATTTTCCATACGTGGCTCCACACCATCACAGAGATGTTAGATAGTTGTGACAGAGGCTGCAAGGCCAAGAAAACTTAAATTACTTGCTATCTGATCATTGACAGCACCAAGCAAACAGCCAGCCTCCCTGTGAGTCTGCAGTACAGGCTACAGTGCAGAGACACGATGTATTTATGTCACGAATGTGCCTGTGTGTTACAGCATTGCTCACCGTGGTGGGTCACCTCAGCCCCTACAGACTCAAACAGTGGAACACTGGGCCCCAGCTGGTGGAACTGATTGGGAATAATTAGGACATATCGCTTTGTTGGAGGAGGTCTGTCATGAGGAGTGAGCTTTGAGGTTTCCAAAGGTGCCGTAACCCCCACACCTGCTTCACTTGTAGATCAAGATGTCAGCTCTCAGATGCTCCTGTCTGAGCCTTTACTCCACCATCAGGGACTTTAGCCCTCTGAAACCATAAACCTGCTCAACACTTTCTTTTATAAGTTGAGTGGGTCGTGGTGTTTTATCACAACAATAAGAAAGTAACCAGGATAGTTTTGTCACACAAGTTAACCCACGTTGGCCCCTCCTTACCTTCCCCAGTGGTGAGAATGATGGCATAGGCTTTGATAGGTCCATGGCTGGCGTCAAAACCACTGAACTTAACTTTTACTGAATTGTGACTGACAGATGTAATATTAGGGGATTCATCTGGAGGAGGTGGGTCTAAAATATAAAACAGAAGACTGACCTAACGTTTAAAATCAAAGGAGAGAATGTGCTCAAATGCTCTCTCCAAGACCCACCCCGTCCCCAAAGCTGCATGTAGAGAGGGTAAGCGGCAGGAAGGGAGTAAGTTCTGTGCAGATACCTGGATTCTGAACAAGCCCAATGACAATGACCCCATAGATGCCCCCACATTTACCATCAGCTCTCCCAGAATTTAGATGTCAGAAAGGATATCACACTTCCCACCTCAAGACTGGCAGCAGCACACTATGGCAGCTTTCCCACAACTCCAGAAACCCATTCCTTCTCTTTCCTCCTCTGGAACACTACACTTACCTGCCCAACCCCCCAATACACACATCCCTTACCCTAGCACACAGGAACTAAACAACAAACCCGGCAAAGACTTTCACCCCAACTCTCCTTTTCTCCAATACTTCCCAATCGAGAGAAAATGCAACTTTGAATTTAACTGGTATTAAATATATAAATTTATAAATATTCATCTATAAAAGCAAGACACCAGTTTTAAAAAAATGAAAATTGCTGCATAAAATAATATATGATCATATTTGTTCATCTTATTTTCTCCTTTTTTGTTTAATTTTTATATAGCTTATGCTATCTTTGAACTCCCTATAATAACCAAGGATGACATCGAACTTTTGAGCCTCCTGCTTCTACCTGCCACGTGCTGGGATTATAGGTATGTACTACCACATGCAGTTTATGTAGTGTCAGAGACTGAACTCAAACTTCATGTATGAGCTGAGCAAGTGCTCTACCAACTGAACTACAGCCCCAACCCAGAGATACCTAGTTCTGATGAGCTTCTATGCTCTATGACAAGTGAGACTCAGCCATGGTCTCTATTCTTCAGCATACAGAGATGGCAACATGAAAAGAGATGCAGCAAGGGGCAAATGAAACGTTCACTGTGCCCTCTATGGTCTACAAAGCCAAAGTGGAGTGCACAGGGCGGGTACCATGGTGTGCTGCACGGCTTCAGGGAGCCCCGTGCATGCTGTTTTCGTGAGACTGTTTAGTACACAACCTGAGCAGCCATGTGAGTGGTCTTCAATGTGTAATGTGCAGTACAGCAGGCCTGGAAAGTGAGTGCTGTCTTTCCTTTTTACAACTGAGACTCTGCAAGGTTAGTTACCTTTTCTAAAGATCACGTGACTGGTACCTATCTATTCTGAGCCGCTGTCTATAAAACACCTCAACCACTTTCCAAGTAGGGTCCCTAAAGTACGAGGCCCTTTTAGAACAACCACTTTCCAAGTCGGGTCCCTAAAGAAAGAGGCCCTTTTAGAACAACCACTGGTTCTTTAGAAACTGGGAGAAATATTCTTATGCCTTGAAGAATTCATCTAAGTCAAAAACCACAAGGAAGATAAAACACCACCACTCCACTGATTGAACTAAAACACAAATTAGGCAGAGACGGGAGCAATGGACAGACAAAATTAAATCAATTCTTTCCGAACAGAGAGGTAGGGGGAGAAGGGAGAAAGAACAGAAATGAATATGAAGGGTTCAGTGAGGAGATCCCTGCATAGTATATGATCTTTTCTTCCCCTAGAGCAACTCAGGCTCTTGTCAACAGATCCTGACTAAATACACAATAATGGTGTTGCTTTTTAAGTCTTCTTCCATAAGCATGGTTGTCGTAGTAGTATGGCTACATTTGAAAGAAAAAGAAGAAAGTCCTTATCTTGAAGTGATTCGTGTGTAATATTTACAAACACGACCAATGGTCAAATCAGGTCAGAGTCAACCTTCCAATAACAGCTTAGAAGGAAGGCGGGGACATAAATGTGCTGAGAGTGGCCAAATGCTGGCAAGTGTCCAACAAGAGGTGAGTTTCATCCTATTGTCCGGACTTACTATGTATTTGAACAGTTCTATTAAAAAGGCCTTTCTTAGCCCAGACTACTATACCCAGCGAACCTTGTATTCATCATCGATGGAGAAAACAAAATATTCCAGGACAAAAACAGATTTAAACAATACGTTGCCACAAACCCAGCCTTACAGAAAATACTAGAAGGAAAATCACAAACCAAGGAAGCCAACAACACCCATAATAACACAAGCATCTGACAACCCTCCACCAGCACAACTCAAAGAAGGGAAACACACAAACTCTACCACCAGAAAAATGACCGGAGTTAACAACCACAGGTCATTAATATCACTTAATATCAATGGACTCAATTCAGCTATAAAAAGGCACAGGTTAAGAGAAAGGATACAAAAACAGGATCCAAAATTTTGCTGTTTACAAGAAACACACCTCATCCACAAAGACACACATCTACTCAGAGTAAAAAGTTGGGAAAAGGTTTTCCAATCAAATGATCCAAAGAAACAAGCGGGTGTGGCTATACTAATATCTAAGAAAATTGATTTCAAACTAAAATCAATCAGAAGAGATGGAGATGGACACTTTACACTCATAACAGGAACAATTCATCAGGAGGAAGTCTCTATCCTGAATATCTATGCCCCTAATATAAAAGCACCCACTTATATAAAAGAAATATTACTAGAACTCAAGGCAGACATCAAACCACACACACTAGTAGTAGGCGACTTCAACACACCTCTCTCTCCAATGGACAGGTCAATCAGACAGAAACCTAATAGAGAATTAAGAGAATTATTGGAGGTAATGAAGCAAATGGACTTAACAGACATCTATAGAACATTCCACCCAAACAGAAAAGAATATGCCTTCTTCTCGCATCGCATGGAACCTTCTCAAAAATTGATCACATACTCAGTAACAAAGCAAACATCCACAGATAAAAAAAAAATTGTAACCACCTGTGTACTATCAGATCAACTTGGAAAAAAAGTTAGAATTCAACAACAATTCTAACCCCAGAAAGTCTACAAACTCATGGAAACTGAACAGTCAACTACTGAACCACCCCTGGGTCAAGGAAGAAATAAAGAAAGAAATTAAAATCTTCCTTGAATTCGATGAAAAAAAGAAACATCATACCCAAACCTATGGGACACTATGAAAGCAGTGCTAAGAGGAAAGTTCATAGCACTAAGTGCCCACTTAAAGAAAACGGAGAAAGCACACATTGGAGACTTAACAGCACATCTAAAAGCTCTAGAAAAAAAAAGCAGATTCACCCATGAGGAGTAGGAGACTGGAAATAATCAAACTGAGGGCTGAAATCAACAAAATAGAAACACAGAAAACAATCCAAAGAATCAATGAAACAAAAAGCTGGTTCCTGGGAGGGGGAGGGAAAGGGGAGGCGGAGGCGGGGAAGAGACAGAAATCTTTAATAAAAAGAAAGAAAGAAAGAAAGAAAGAAAGAAAGAAAGAAAGAAAGAAAGAAAGAAAGAAA